>PVIJ01021988.1:0-17228 GCA_004024925.1 Scalopus aquaticus
ATCTTTTAATTTAAAAGTTTGTTTTTCTTTCATTTAGCTCACCCATTTGTTTTTCTTCTTTATAAACTACATATGAGTTAGCTCTCTTTCCATCATGTTTTTGTTGAGTGTTATAAGTTTTTATATATTTTGGATATTAACCTCTTGTCATATGTATAATACATAAAAATCTTCTCCCATTCAATTGGCTGCCGTTTCATTTTAAAGATAGTTTTCTTCACTGTACAGGAGTTTTTTAGGTGGAGGCAGCCCTATAAGTTTAATTTCGCTTTTCTTTGCCTCGCTTTAAAGTCTAATCCCAAAGGACATCTATAAAGCTGATGTCAAGGATCCCATCACTTATGTTTTCTTCTAATATTTTATGGTTCCAACTCTTAAATACAAGTCATTAATACATTATGAATTCACTTTTGTGTTTGGTCTAGTTTCATTCTCTTCAGTGTGGCTGTCAGTTTTCCCATACCACTTATTGAAAAGACTTCCCTTGCCTCTTTGCACACTCTTGGTTCTTTTGTCATAAATTAGCTGTCCTATATGTGTGGGTTTAGTTCTGTGTTCTCAATTCTGTTCCATTGATCTGTGTGGGGTTTTTATTCCAACGCCATGCAGGTGTGATCACTGTCACTTTGTAGTCCAGAATGTGTTACCTCTGTTTGTTTTGGCTCTATGGTGTCTCGTAGTTCCAAATAAATTTAGGATTTTGGATCTACTTTTGTGAAGAATGCCACATGATTTTTATAGGGACTTTGTTAGATGATCATAAGCCCTTAGGTAATATGGTCATTTCAAACATATTAATTCTTCCAATCCATGAGAATGGACTATATTTCCATTTATTTGTATTCTTCCAGTTCCTGTTAAATTGACTCCTAGGTACTTAATTCTTTTTGATGTGATTAAATGAGATTGATATCCTGATTTCCCTTTCTCCTAGCTTGTCTTTTTCATATAGAAACAAAACAGATTTCTGTATATTGATTGTGTAGTTTGCCATTGTACTGTTTTCATTTATTATTTCCAATGTTTATTTTACTTGCCTCTTTGGATCCCCTTACCTTGTCTGATTGCTCTACCTGGGAGCGCCCACGTTACAGCAAATAATAGTGGTGAGAGAGCACATCCTTCTCTTGTTCCTGATCTTAGAGGAAAATCTTTCATATTCAGCCTTTTATAATTTTGGCTGTGGTTTTCTTAATTAGTCATTATTATGTTGAATTATGTTCCCTTTATACACTTTGTGTTGAGGATTTTTTTTATCATAAATTGATTTTGAAAATGGTCGATACTTTTCTGTTATTGAGATGATCATATGATTTTTACCCTTGCTTTTGTTGATGCATTACTGGAATTGATTTCCATATATTGAACCATTCTTGCATCCTGGGAATAAATCCCACTTGAAAATAGTATTTGATTCTTTTAATGTATGGTTGGAATTGTATTGCAGTGTTTTATGATGGATTTTTGCATTAATTTTCTGTTTTGTGATGTCTTTTGTCTGGTTTTTGACTCAGGGTAATATTCATAAATTGTGCTTGAAAGTTGCCCCTCCTTTTGCAATTTTTGGAAGAGTATGAGAATAATAGGTATTGATTCTTCTTTGAAAGGCTGATAGAATTCACGGTAAAGTGATCTAATCCTAGGTTTTGTTTTTTGGGAGACTTTTGATGATTGTGTCATTTCCTTGCTTGTAATTGATCTGTTGGTGTTTGTGAGTTTTGTTTATCTTTCTTTAAAAAGTTGTTGGTTTCATTGCTCTTTAGTATTATATTTTTGATCCATGTTTCATTTATTTCTACTGAAATTTTTGTAATTTCGTTCCAGCGACTCACGTTTGAATCATTTTTTCTATTTTTCTAATTCCTAGATATAAACAAAATTTTTTTATTTGTGACTTTTCTTGATTCCTGAGACAAGTCTGTATTACTATGAACTGTCTTCTCAGTGTTCCTTTTGCTGCATCCTATAAATCCTGTTAAGTAATGTGTTCATTTTCATTTGCCTCCAGTTACTTTTGATTCTCCTCTGATTTCCTTATTAACCCAATATTTGTTCACTAGTAAGTTTAGTCTCTACCTGTTTGTTTCTCCTTATTTCTTCTTTTGGTTGATTTCTAGTTTCATACCATTGTGATCCTAAAAGATGCTCAATACGATTTCAGTAGCATAAATTTATTGGGATTTGTTTTTTGTCTGAATATATGGTATATCCTCAAGAATATTTTATGTGTACTTGAGAAGAATGTAAATATCCTTTGGGGGGCTGGACTACTCTATAAACATCTATCAAGTTCATGTCATCTAATTTGTCATTTAAGGTCTTTGATTCCATGTTAACTTTCAGTCTGGATGATCTGTCCATTGCTGTAAGCGGTGCATTCAAGTCCCTTAGAAGTATTGTGTTGCTGTCAGCGTCTCCCTTTATGTCTGTTAATATTTGCTTTATCTACTTTGATGCTCCTATATTGGGTACATATATATTTAAAATGTTATGTCTTCTTGTATTGATTTGTTTATATACTGTCCATTTTATCTCTAATTCCCTTTTTGATTAGAAGTCTATTTTATCTGATATAATTATGGTGGTTCCTGCTTTTTAAAAATTTTCCATTGATGTGGAGTACCTTTTTCAACCCCTTCACTTCATGTCTGCATTCATCTCATAACTGAAGTGAGTCTCTTATAGGCAGCATGTAGTTGGGTTTTGTTTTCTAATTCATCCAGCTATTCTGTGCCTTTTAATAGTTGCATTCATTCAGTTATATTTAAGGTGATTATTGATATGTGATGCTTGCTACTGCCATTTTGTTATTGTTTTCTGATTTTGCCTTTTTCAGGTTTTTTGAACTTTCATTTTTGTTTTTCAGTTTAAATAAAGAGCATTTTCAACATTTCCTGAAAGGAGTTTTCATGGTGCTGAATTCCTTCAACTTTTGTTTTTCCAGGAGAGTCTTTATTTCTGAATATTATCTGAAAGGGAGTTTTGTGAGACCTAGTGTTCTTGACTGGTGTTTTTTATCTTTGGGTATTCTTTAAAATGCCATTCCACTCTCCTGGCTTGTAGTTTCTGATGGGAATTTTAATAATGGGCTGGTAGAAGTATCTTTATATATTACTGCTTTTCTTCTCTAGCTGTTTTTAACATTCTTTCTTTGTCTTGTACTCTCATTAGCCCCACTACTATATGTTTTGGTATCATCCTTTTTGCATTTTGATAGCTAGGTGTTCTGTGAGATTTATGGACTCTTTATTCAGTTTATCTCCCCAATTTGGGAAGCCCTCACCTATTTATTTGACTAAGTTCTCTAAGTTATTTTTCTGTCTCTCTCTGGCCTTCTGGGATACTTGTTATCTTTATGTTATCTCCTCACAGTATTTCTTCATTTTTTAATATCTTATTTCTCTCACTCATCCACCTAACTCATTTTTATGTTACTGTTTTTGAACTTCATGATTTCTTCCTCCATTAGGTCTTTTCTATTATCCTAGCTTCCAATAGCAGTCTTGGTATCATTTATTGAGTTATTCACATTCACATTCTCTTAGTTTCTTATTTATAATGTAACATCTAACTTCTGTCCATTTTTATTACTATGCTCATTGAATTCTTTTTCTGGGTTTCCTTATATTTCTTTGAGTTTCTTCATGTAGCTATTTTGAATTTTCTGTGTTAGGTCATAATCTTCCATGTCTTTAAATGTGGTTTCCAGTGAGTTGTCATTGTCTACTTGTGATGACATGCTACCTTGACATCTCACATTTCCTGATAGTATCTCATTCTGTCTGCCCATTGGCTTGTCTGCTACCTTTGAAATAAGTCCTCACTTTGTGTGTGTGTGAAATCTAGATCAGCGACTTAGAACTGACCTACTTTTCTTTTTCTTTTCCTTCAGGCAATGCTATGGCTTTATTATTGTTATTTGGGGGTTACTCATGACTGCTGTACGTGCTGAATTCAACCAGGGGTGGTGAACGAGCCGCACTCTGAGGTTTAGTGCGCGCTTCATCCTCACTATTGTGCGGTAGGAGCTGCTCAGTGGCTCCTGGGTAGTTGTTATTTGTACCTCTGATGATGTTGAATAAAGCAAGGAAGTTCTTTGTCACCACCTTGGGGACATCACTCTCTGCCTCTTTCAATTTTTCACTATTTAGCAACCATAATTAATTTAAACCACTGTCTTAATATCCTTGCCTTATAACCTAAGTCTTTCACAGTTGTAAAGGGGCCATATTCTCCCTAGCGTATTATGAAAATCCACATGCAGTTTATCCTCTGTGTGTTCTCTCCTCTTTCTAAGCACCTGTATGGGTCAGGCACAGTCACAGACAGATCTAGCTCTAAAAGCCTTTGTAGAGGTAGGAGAAAGATTAATTATGATGCTTTCTGAGAAAACTATTCAGCCAAGTTTCTTTCCCTAGTGTTCCACTCTGCATGCAGAGAAGGGTTGTTGCACCTTTAGATCCCCAAGTGATTGTTATGACCATCTTATCAATCTGTCACTTCCCTTCCTTTGTAGACCTCAAGTTCAGAGGCGTGTCCTAATATCAGTTGTCACTGCTAGTCGCCAGCACTGCACCTCCTACAAGTACCCTGCTTTGTTAGAATGGGACATTTTCCTGGTGACCCAGAGCTGCCAGATGTCTTTCTCCTGCATGGACTGTGCAACCCAGGCTTTGTCTAAGTAGGAGAAGCAAGGGTCCCAGAGCAGAACACGTCCTCTGTCTCAGATTTTCCCCTTCAGGAAAAAACTAAGTTCTCAGAAATAATGGTTTTGGTTC
Source organism: Scalopus aquaticus (assembly GCA_004024925.1). Classification (NCBI taxonomy): domain Eukaryota; kingdom Metazoa; phylum Chordata; class Mammalia; order Eulipotyphla; family Talpidae; genus Scalopus; species Scalopus aquaticus. The sequence goes on from PVIJ01021988.1 coordinate 4,779, forward strand.
CCAGCTTTATTTTCTTTTATCAGATCTTTATGTTTGCACCATCCTGTAATATCACATAAGGCTAATCTCACTGAATGAATCCCTTCTTTTTGGTAACTTTCTATATGTTTAGCTTTAGATGACCTGTATCTTATATGAAATATGCTCTTACCATCTATGGAGGGAGAATACTAGATTTGAGTGATAGTGGGTGAGAATGTGAAGCTATAATGTTCTCCACTCATTGTGCCCTCCTATTACAGAGTCTGTTCCCTTTCCCAGATCCTGATCATGTCACTGTCCATCACACCAGGCTTACATGACAGTCCTGCACTCCTACAGTCTTGGAGTGCAGGACTGTAGGGAACACAGAATAGATTAATTTGACCTGGGAGAGCAAGGGTCTCCTCAAGGATCTATTGCAGAGAGAAACACTGGGCCTTGGCTGTGCACCTGCCCCTAAGCCAGCTCAATGACAGTCTTACCTGTGTGGTCAGCAACCTGGAGTGCCAGAAGAATGCCACCAAAGGCCTTGACGAAGTGTGTGCCGATGGTGAGAATGACTTGCCCCAGAAAAGGGCACTCTCAGGGTTCAGCGGACAGTGGAGTCTGCATGCCCGGGGCTTTTCTCCCTGCCATGTCCAATTGAACCCCCTTCCACCAGGTCACCCCATACAGGTGTCTGGGGAGGTATACAACTTTTTTCTTCCTTTAAATGTATCTCTCACCTATGCCCTTTTTGTCATCCTTGGTCTAAGGTAGTAGCTTTCTATTACTTTTCCCATTGCTTTCTGATCCCATAGTATGGCCACTATACCTTTTTGGGAAAGATATTGGAGTATGTTTTGTTCTGTGTCGTCTGTAGGAGTCTGATCCCTAGTTACCTTGTAAGATTCAGAACTTGGCCACTCCTTTGCCCAATTTTCTTGTTCAGTGCAGACTTTTCACTAAACTTCTTACTTAGAGTTTCTGCATGTATCTATGACCATGAGTTTGAATCACTTCTACCATCATGCTTTCTACCCTGCCCTTCATATCCTGACTTAGCTGCTACTGAAGGATCCTCTCAGGATGGCTGCTCACTGGAAAGCGATCCATGCTGTTGCGCAGGCCCCACAGTTACTTGGCTTAAAACTCTGTACTTATGTCTTGAAATTTCTATTAAATTTGAGGAGGAGGTGCTGCAAACTTATCTTGTACAGAGACCTCAGGTGCTTTGCTGTCTTGCCTCAGACATCACCTCTTTAAAGAACTGTTCATGGTCACCCCATACCCAGGAGCAATGCTCTGTTTATGGATTTCTCTGCTCTGTAGCCTGGAACACCTTGATGGCAGGGTCAAGTCTTATTCTCCTTTGAATCCCTGTGCCAAGTGCAACTTCTTGCAGTGATTTTACAGTCAGTGTTTCATGAACACTGGTATCCTCACCCCTCTCATCCACCCTCACAAGCTGCTGGAAGGACCTCCTCTGTCTGTACCACATTAGACTCCCTATTACCCTCCCCCTACTTCATCCTGGCATCTCATATATAGTTCACATTCAGTGGGTACCTGAAGATTCTCTAAAAAGAGACTCCTGTCTCCCCCAGTCCTCGTGAACTGCTCCTTCCTGCCCTGTCCCTCTCCTGCCTGCTGCAGTGGGTGCTGGCACCTCTCTGAGGCTGGTGATTTGACACATTCATTCACTGAACATGGTGCTCCTCTTTCCTGGAATGTTCCACTCTGAATATCTAGGAAACTCCCATTTCTCTCTCTCAAAACTCAGTTTCCCCACCACCTGTTCTGAGAAATCCTCTTTGAATACCTGTGTACAAGGTATAAACATTCACGCACTTCATCCCTCTGGCTGGTGGACTTCAGTATTTTCTCAGACTTACCCCAGATGATGAGCCCCTCACGGGTGTGGACCACGCATTATTCATTTCAGCATCACTGGAACCAGGAAGGAGCTGAAAAAAATGGTTCGGTGATGAAACTGCCATGCTCCTCCTGATAGTACATAAAATAGTGCAAAATAGGTTTTAAACAGTACTAAGGGACAGTGACCAAGGTGGGGAACAGGTCACTGTCAGTGAGTTCTCACCCACCCGCATAATTGCGAGACCACTCAGGCTGAAAGTGCAACTGCTGAGTTTATTTGACAAACAGGACAGTGTGGAAAAGGAAATAATTTCTAAGGCACAAGTGGCCAGCCATCTCAACCCAGGTGGTGTCCGCAGTGTCCAGAAGTCCCAAAGACTGCTCATGGAAGGTGAGATGACACTGCAGCAACTCACAGCTGCAGTCTAAGGGCTGGGCCAGATGTTGAACCAGACAGCAAGGGATTCAATGGCTGTCTGGTGGTGTGGAAGTGATTCTCTGGTTCTCTGTTCAGCTGTTTGAGACTCTGGGTAGACTCTGTTTGATATCAGAGGCAGGGCTGGAGGCAGGGGCAATGGCCATCTCTGTGCCAAGGACTATGGGTGTCAGAAGGTCTGGAGATCTGCAATTTTGGAAGTCTGGAAGTCAATGGAGGTTTGCTGCATCCCAAAGAGGTGCTCAATGCTTTTTTCTCTTCAGAGGCCACAGGCTGAATCCTTCTTTGAAATGATCCAATGAATATTTCCTCTTTGAAGACCAGCTTCTGACTTCTTATAATGAATCCTTCTTCTCTTTTCAGAGGCTGGGAGCAGAATCCTTCTTTCTTTGAGGGCTGGCTGTGGACTTGCTCAAGCTAGCTCTTCTTCTGCCTTATATTCCTTTTGGTGTCCCCCACCCTATAAGCCTGATTGTACCATTTTTAATCATAAGCATCTGATTGGACTATATAGCACCATACTAGTGAAATGAGCTTGAACCTGATTGATCCATTTAGCTCACACCTGTTTGGCCCATTTTAGAATCCTAGAGTCAGATATAAAAGGGGGAAAAGCCCAGCTTGGCCTACACTTAGGTCAGGGCAGGCTGGTGGGCCTGTGGGCTGCAGGGAAGCATGGCTGGAGCCAGGCTTGCTGAGGTGGGGGGTGACAGGGTAGTAAGGTCCACATGCAGTGGACTGAGGCTGGTATGCCTCAGCCCCAACAAAGCGACCCTGCCCTGTGTCTTCTGGGGGGCTGCAGGGATTCAGTAATACTCCCTCTTCAGTCTCTAGTGCTGGACACTCAGACCTCTCCATCTTCTCTCTCTGTTTGTCCTTAGCAGCGGGAATCTCATGTTCTCTCTTCCTGGCTCTTCTTCACTCCACACTCTCTGTGTAATGGAAACAGGTTCTTGTGGACAAGTCACTGCTGACCCCCTATGTGAGCCCCTGGAATCATCCAGTTTCTGTTGTTCATCCTGGTTTGTGCTGCTGACCGGTACCTGTGGAAGATATGGGAGAAAAAGAAAAAGATGGCAATGGGAGGAGGCAGGGGATTCTCCTCCTTCAGGACAGAGTCCTCTCTCCCCCACTGGGCCCTCAGCTCTCTCTCCTGCCATCTGTTGCTCATTTAATGTCCCTAGAGAGGTGGGGTTGGTGCCCATGGCCAGTAAGGAGTGTATGAGTTCCCAAGGCACAGTTCATATCCAGAGCACCTCACCCAATGACCAAGAGCACCTCCCTGTGCATGACTCAGGCTCAGATCACAGGAAGTGCATGCGGACATCCACTACGTGGGCCTGAGTCAGCAGGGCTCCGGAGAGTCAGGATGCGGTGAGGGGGAGTGCTATGCCCACCCTGGGCATTCCCGATTCCTGATGCCTTGTCTGGTCTTCTGAGACATAGTCATCTCTTATTTCTGGACCAGATGCCCCTTTAGCTCTTTCTGGACAACCAATGGCATTAACTGAAAATTTCACAGTGCCCCTCAGGTAGTCTGTGGAATTCACGTGTAGTGTGTCTCACTGTATTCACTATGAGTGCCTCTGAGTCCTCTCCGTCCCTTAGCTGCCCATGAATGCTCTCCCTTGCATTCCCAGTGCATCAGTGAACACCATGTGAATGAAAAGCAGTCTCTCACTACTGCCTACAGTGAGGGCCACACTCCAGACCAGGCCATGAAGATAATTTGTTTGGACAAAGCAGGAGAATGAGCAAACCTGTGAACCTCTCTTCGAGCCTGATCCTTGCAGACAGCTGCCTCTTCCCGCCCTGGTTCAGTTCCAGATGCTCCTGGTCTGTGCTGCCCTGACACTCACTGCTTGCGCTTGTGGCCTATCACTTGCTCTGACACCTCCCCAAGCTGCCCTACCACTCAGGGCCCTCCCCATGGTGTGTGACAGCTTCTCCCCTCCCTGGGTGTCTTCGCCCCCTGAAGCCCTGCCTCCTGCCTTGGAGTGAGCTCTTGCTTCACAGGTGAACACACTCAGATACTATGCACTATGGTAGCTTGTCTGCTCATTTAGATTCCTGGGTCTTTTGGTTCCCTCCCAGTTCTACTTAGCTCATCTGTGACTTCAGAAAGCAAAGTTCTGAGCTAAGGGCTTGAACTGTGCTTCAGATGAATAAAACACATGTACCAATAGGAAGTTTATCCTCTCAGAAATCCATTAGGTTTTTTCTACTGTGTTGAATTTGATACCGGGCAAAACCTCAAGGAACCAAAACTGATACTCGGCAAAACCAAGGGGTGCCCAGGGACCCCAAGCTGTAAAAAGGAAAAACCTGTGTTGCTTGTTCTAAAGGATTGTACCATCCATGTGCATAAAACTGAAGTAATCACACCCTAGTGTGCACAAAGATTTTTAATTGATGGAAGGTTCAAAGGGAATAGAGAGAGTGAGATGACGAATAGGGGAGAGAAGGATTTCAAAATACACATTTCCTATCAAATTCCAAAATCACCCATCCCCTTGAAGGCAAAGGTTCAGTCAAATAGGCCCAAAAGCAGAGTTGCCAGGAAAATGGACAATCCAAGTTACCTCCCTGCAGGAAGTACAAGTAAGAGTTTGCACAGGTATCAGAAGGCTGGGAGAGGAGAGACACAAAGTTCAAAATACACCAATCTGGTGGACTAAATCCACCAGAAGGTCAAGATGATGGCTACCATTTCCTCTTTTAGGAAGTCTAATTCGTGGCATGCTGAGAGCTATCATACCAATCGCTTGAGATACATGATGTCTGTGAAGACACCAGGCAGTGGGGAAGATAGTGCTGTTCCCATGACCTTGGCACAGTCTGGCAGAGCAGACCCCAGCTGCTGCCTCTTCTAACAAAGTTGATTCCTTTGGGCAATTTACTGAAATGATGATTGTATCTCAGGAATTGTCTAGAAAATACAGGCAAAATAAATTTTGGGGTGTAATCAATCCAAAACGACAATCCCCAAATTACTCATAACCCTAAGATTCATCAGATCAACTGGAGTGTTACACTGCCCAACAAATTTTTACAAAAGTCATGTTACTGAAATAAAATTAGTCATTTTCTATCAATTTGTATGTGTTCAACACAAATATGACAGTCAAATTCTAATTTTGGCTCTAGTTTTTTTTTGTAATCTGCAATAAATTGATGTTTACATCACAAAATGCATGCCAATAGTTATAGGCCTACGGTTAATACCTGCAAAAAATCAAGTCATAGACTACTTCTTAGATTTCTTCGCTTGTCCCTTGTACAGCTGTTTAAGAGCATCTCTGGGGAGTGCCCAGCAGTAGTCAGCCAGCATTGTAGTGGACCATTTTCCCTGGTATCTTTGTTCCATTAATGCGATATCTTGATGAAAATGTTCGCCATATTCATCACTAACCATACCACAGTTTTCAGGGAAGAAATCCAGATGGGAATGAAGGAAGTGGATCTTTAGAGACATATTGCAGCCAAGTTGATACTGCATCAGCATATCTTCTACTAGTTCCTTGTAATTTTCTGCCCTAACATTCCCAAGAAAGTTTGTAGACACTAGGCGAAAAGCATTCCATGCTTGTTTCGCATCACCCTGCAGCGAGTTGTTGAACCGGTCATCTCAATGCAGACGGAATGTTTGGGTAGACTGTCGACTTCTTTTGCTTCATTATTCCACTGGAAAGAGGAGGAACCAAGCAGAAGTAACAGTCTTTTATGTGGTTGCTTGGCTCTCTCCACACCATGGGGACTGCAAACGGCATTGATGGGTCTTTAGCCATTTAACCACTGTGAAAGCTGTGTTGTCCATGTAGCACAGCATATATGCAGGTCCAAGGCTTGTCTTGGTCACCAACTTTGCATCCAAAGTAAAGATGATAAGCCTTCTTCTCTTGAGAAGTGATACTTTTCTTCTGGTTGGCAAATGTCACTTTCCCACAAATAGACCAGAAATTGTCCACGCTATTAATGCACTTTCAAGGCATCACTGTTCTGTATTGTGCCTAAATAGATAAAATAATAACAGTTCTATGGAACAATAGCTTAAACTGTCTCGCACAAAGTCTGAACTGTTTTCAATGCTCAACCTTTCCGACAGTGCTTAATATAGTGCACTGCTGACGTCAGCTTACTTCAGCAGTCGCCTGGCAGCAGTATTACATTGCATCAGAAAATGATGCAATCAACTCTGGATGATGTGTGCATGATGGTATTATGCCATTCAATGCAATATTACATCCTTCTAGGCTGATTAAGGAGGTTGTTGCAGTCCTACTGGATAAATTTACATGGTGAAACATACAAAATGAATTATATGAAATATCTTCAAAATGAGAGCTAATAAAAAATTTTCAGGGTTATATTCATGTTCAGCACACCAACATACTATAAATTAGGGCCTTTTTAAGTCAGTAATGATCTCACTGTTGACCAGTGTTATTAGACAGAAGCTTCGACCCCAGCCCCAAACTGGCCACAATCTGCATTTTTAAAAACTCAATACCTGATTCTGAAGCATGGTTTGGTTGTGAATTGAAAATCTGTCATTCACATGGAGCCTTCAAAAAATTCAAAAGGGGACATGGCAAGTAGACAGTAAGTTTGTCCTCCAGATGATTCTTAGTAGGTGCCCAGCATGCAGTGTAGGAAATGCTGGTGAGTGAAGGAACAAGTACATGACCAGGCCCCAGGGGTGGTAGTGCTTGGCTGTGTTCAGCTATTTGGAGTCATGCTCACTTCTTCCAGAAGTCCAGGTGTTCTTGGATATACCATATGTTGGTGAAACTATAAGGAGGATAGAGAAAATAGGAATGTCGCAATTCATTTTATGAAGCTTTTTTAAATGTGATACAAAATCCAATAGCACAAAAAAAGGTAAAAGAAATGGATTAGCTCAATCTTACTTATGAGAGCAAATATAAAATTCGTAAAGAAAATACTACCAGACAAAATCTAACAAAGTTTAGGATAGAAAACCCATCTCCATAACCAAACTGAATTTATTCTTACAACAAAAGCATGGTTCAACATTAGAAAATATATTTATCAACTCCACCATAGTAATAGATTAAAAGAACAGAATAACATGATTATCTCTACAGATGTAGAGATAAGCATCCAATAAAGTTTAATTCCCATTTATGATAAAAACTCACAGAAACCAGGAATAGGATGCAACATGAGTGGAAGTGTTAGTGGAAGTTGGTGAGTTACTTCTGGAATTTTTTTCCATATTATATATTTTTACATCATTCTTCCATTTTGTACAATGTGTGCTTTCTCCATTCAGGTGTAGTCCGTAAAATTCCCACCACCAATTCACCCCTGCACCATCACCATAGTCCCTTGTGCTCTTTCCTCCCCTGTTTTGATCCCTCTTCCTCCCCCTCCCCTGCAGAGTGTCTCTGATTAATAGTTTCCTGTTAATTTTGTTTTTTTGACTTTATTGTATTTTTTTTCCTGATCCCTTATTTGGTTCCCCTACATTCCTCCTATAAGTGAAACCATCCAATATTTTTCTTTTTCTTTCTGATTTATTTCAACGAGCATGATCCCTTCCAGCTCCATCCATGTTGCTGCAAATGGCATGAGTTTATCTTTTTTGACTGCTGAATTGTATTCCATTGTGTGTATAGGCCACATCTTCTTGATCCAGTCATCTATTTTGGGGCTTTTGGGTTGTTTCCATATCTTGCCTATTGTAAATAGTGCTGCAATAAACATAAAATTAATGTTTTTGTGTCCTTTGGCTAGATTCCTAGGAGTAAAATTGCTGGGTCGTATGGAAGCTCCATTTTTAGTAGTTTGAGGAACCTCCACACAGCTTTCCACAGTGGCTGGACCAGTTTGCATTCCCACCGGCAGTGTAGGAGAGTTCATTTTTTCCCACACCCTCACCAACATTTGTTGTTTCCTGTTTTTTTAATATGTGCCATTCTTGCTGGTATAGGTGATATCTCATTGTGGTTTTGATTTGCCTGTCTTCTTGGCCTTTTCTTCCTACTGGTCAGATGAAGACATGACAGGCAGGGGTCAAGTTGCCATTTGGACCTCAGCCTCAGACAGAAGAGCCAGAGATTCAGACCATGACTTCTAACACCTGCACTTCAGTGCTAAGTTCTGTGAAAACAGCCTTTTGTACCAAAAAAAAAAAAAAAAAGAAAGACCCTTACTTCAGAGTCTTCTTACTTGATAATTTTTAACCCTATAACAATATTTAAATTGGCTTCTCTGTTTTCTGAAAGGAATAGGTACTTGAGCATCTTCTAGAATAGCATCATTGTTCTCTCTTCTTTTGCTACATTCATAGTGCAAAAAGATACTCATGACACTACTGGGGTTCTTACTTCAACAGATTTTGATAGTCACATTTCATCTATATTAAAATAACAGTAATGAATAAGTGATAAACAAATGCTCTGAAGATGAAGAAAATTGTTTGAGAGGTTGTGTCATGGAACTCTTACTTTTAAATGATGAATGAGAAAGTTTCTCTGAGATGTGGGTGCTCAAGGTAAGATTTTGAAGGGTGATTAAAATCAATTAAGTAAAACAGAGAGGAAGAACTTTCCAGGAATAGGAAAAAATATGTGCAAAGGCCCTGTGGTGGAAACAGCATGATATGTTTGAGAAACTGATACATGGCCGCTGTGATTCCAAAAGGGAGTATAACAGAGGACAGAGAGAAGAGTGGGTTGGGGGCAGGGCAGATACTGACAGCATTGCAGTATGTTAGGAAGTGAATAGACTCACAAAGAAGCGATGACATGATGCTTTTAAAACGTGATCACTCTGACTCCAGTATATGTGATATATACCATGAGAGGCCAGAGTATGGGGAAACACATTAGTTGACTGTTACTACTAATGAGAAGTTGGTAAGAGATGATGGTTGAACCAAGGAGGGACAGTGGAGATGGAGGGAAGTGGTTATTTTTAAGAGATATTTCTTAAATAAGATTTACTGTTGGATTAACTATGAGGTTGAGGGGAAAGAGCTGTCAAGTATGACAGTATGGATGGTGGGTTATTTATCAGGGTGGTAAATTCTTGAGAGAGACCAGGTTTATGTGCTCTATGCTGAACATACTGTGGGTAGATGCCTTCAAGATGTACAAAGGGGCTGTCAAGTCACTATTTGGGTTTTAAAGTGTAGAGCTCACAAGTCTAGACTTAACAGCTTAAACAAAGTCCAGATATAAATTTGGTAGTTTCTGTTATTTAGATGTATTCTCCAACAAAAGCTGTTCATTTTAAGAGCTAAATATTTGGGGAAATTAATACTATAACCTTATAGGGAGTGGTGTCTCCAGAATGGCTGAAAATAAGTACTACATACATTTTTCAACTTCAATAACAATAATTTAGCATCCATCCCCAGAGAAAAGTGGGCCTTGGGTTCCAGTTAGAAGATTCTGACTCCCTAGAGTGTTCCAAAACCAAGGAGAGCTGTTTCTAGAAAGTACATATACCCATGCAGCTGACGCTGAAACTGGTGCTGGATACAGAAGTGGAATCAGCTCTGTATCTCTGGGCATGGTTAAAACCTGTTTGGCTTTGATTCAGTCACCAAAAACATGAACAGACGGGCCTGGGAGGAGTCACTCCCATCTGTGCTTCAGGTGACAGACACACAGACCCAGTCTTAGTCGTGGATGCTAAAGGGACCCAGCTTAGCCCCTCTCAGACATGGTACAGAAGTGCCTGAGGTCTGAGGTAAGCTTGACAACTCAGTCTGACTAGATTACAAAAGGACCCTGTACTGAGCTGCAGGTGTCACACCCACATTCAAAGAACAGTCCTGTCACAGGGGACCATGGGAGACACTCCTGTCCGTACCACCACACAGCCTGACAGGCCCTATATGGGCTCAGCTTCCTCACATCCGTAACTACCAACAATCCCGAGGTTCCAGGATCCTAGTAGGAGACACCCCCATCTGCAACCCACAGATACTGAAAGGACCCTACATTGGGCTTCAGCCCCTCCCCACAGCAGCCCATGAACATGTCTGCCACACAGGGATCTAGAGGAGCTACTCCTGGCTGCTCTCCTGGAGATCCTGAAGGACACTGGAGTTGGCACCACCCACAATCACAGTTCATCAGTGGAACTGCCATCCCGGGGCCCTAATAGGAGACACTCTCTGTGTGCTCCTGCAAACCCTGAAGGAGCCCTACACTCAGCTCCAGCCCTCCAGCCACAGTCCCTGAACTGCTGATCCAGGGAGCCAGTGGGAGAATCTCCTGTCTGTGCTCCTGAATATCTTGAGAAGGTCCTATACACAGGCCTAGGCCTCCCAGCTGCAGTCCAGGAGCATCCTGCTGGCACGGGGGCTGCAGGAGGCTCTCCCTCTGCCCCTCAGTATATACTGGAAAGGCCCCAGGGGCTTCCCCTCCAGTCATGGTCGGGGACCAACCAATCCTACAGGGACACGGCCAGAGTCACATCCACCCAGAGCCATAAAAGGCCTCCAATGTGGCTGTGGATCCTGTAACAGCCTAGCGGCTCCATTCCAGCCCCTCTCAACCACTGTCCAGGAATAGCCCTATCTGGCTAGGCAGTCACCCAGTCACCAGCAGAAGTGAGCTGGCTGCAATACCACTTTTGGGAATCTACCCAAAGGACACAAAAACACTAATCCAAAAGGACACATACACCCATATGTTCATTGCGGCACTGTTCACAATAGCAAAGGTATGGAAGCAACCCAGATGTGCAAAAATAGATGATTGGATCAAGAAGATGTGGTACATATACACAATGGAATACTATTCAGCATGGAAAGAAGATAAACACATGCAGTTTGCAGCGACATGGATGGAATTAGAGGGGATCATACTCAGCGAAACAAGCCAGAAAGAAAGAGAAAAATATCGAATGGTTTCACTTATAACAGGACTATAGGGAAACCAAATAGGAGAGAGACACTTGGGGGGTGGGAGTAGGGGGAGGAGGGGAGGATAAAGGCACAAAATGGAGTAGAAAAGGACACAAGGGACCACAGAGATGGATCACGGGTGAATTGGTGGTGGGTTACCCAAGGGGAATACGAAATGTAAAAGCTATAAATAACAATAAAAAATATATATATGTAAAAAATTTTTAAAAAGGAAGTGAAATGGCTGGACCCAAGCCCACCGAATGCCTGTAATAGACCCACTGTCTGTGGCCCCTAAAAGAGATGCTTATCCAGTGTCACCTTTGAGACAAGACAATATGAAGGCATCCTCAGGACCACGTCAGCGGTGCCTTTTCCTGTGATGAACCACTGCTGCCCTGAAGAGGTCCTGGCCCCTTCACAGCTCTGTTGCCTTCTCTACTGTGGCTTCCCCGAAATAGTTTCATAATCTGAATATTCAATCAGCATATTGAAGGACCCTGAGTACAGCTCCCCAGTATGATGGGGTACTGATGGTGTTGGGAAGGTGTAGACAAGGGCAGGATCTGAGGAAGCTGCCTACCCTCCACACAGGTCTCCCCAGTTTGCTATAATCCACACCCAGACTGGACACACCTGAGGACACTGAGGGGCCACCCACTTCCCATCCCCAGCCAGGTCATCAAAGCCGCCAACCCCTGCTGCCCTGGGACGCTCACAGACCACTGGATCCAGTGGGATCATTTGTCCAACTTTATCTTTTTAACTTTTAACTAATTTTAAATAAATTTTACTTTCCAGAACATTTTTAGATTTATAGACAAACTGAAGATAATAAGAATTTCTGTCTTCCCCAAGCCCAATTCCCCCTTTTATTCATGTCCTATCTTGCTATGAACATTTTGTACATTATGAGCACTATCGACACATGACTATTAACTCAAGTCCATTCTTCATTCTGATGCCCTCAGTCTCTGCCTAATATCATTTTTTGACCCAGGGCCCCACCCAGGCATCATGTTTCATTTATTTTCATGACTCCTCAGCCTCCTCAGCTGTGACAGATCCTCAAAATTTCCTAGGGACGATTGGGAGCAGTACTGGCCAGGTAATTTTTATTGACAATAAAAATGGTATAAAGTGTATAAAGCAATTTGACAAATGTATACATTGTAAAAAGAGCATCATCACGAAATTAATTGGTATATCCACCACTCACATAGGTTTTGTTGTTGTTGTTTTGCTTTTAGGTAAGAATGCTTAATATTTGCTCTCAGCAAATTTTCAA
>PVIJ01021989.1:0-17244 GCA_004024925.1 Scalopus aquaticus
AGTCTAGTTTCATTTCTCTACAGGTAGCTGTCCAGTTTTCCCAGCACCATTTGTTGAACAAACTGTCCTTCTTCCATTCCATGTTCTTTGCACCTTTATCAAAGATTAGCTGTCCATATATACGTGGTTTGATTTCTGGGTTTTCTATTTGATTCCATTGGTCTGTGTGTCTATTTTTGTTCCAATACCATGCAGTTTTAATTATTATGACATTGTAGTATAGTTTGAAGTCTGGGCAGGTGATACTTTCAGTCTCCTTCTTTTTGGTGAGGATGGCTTTGGCTATTCGAGGTTTTTTGTAGTTCCATATGAACTTCATCAGGAGCTAGAAGGGATCATGCTCAGTGAAATAAGCCAGAAGGAACATGAAAAATATCGAATGGTATCACTTATAGGAGGACTAGAAGAGAGCCAAATGAGAAATCAGAAGGAGAAAAGAGTACACAAAATATAACAAAAGTAACAACTAGCATGCAACCACAAATAAGAGACATTCTACAGGAAAGGGGGTGAAGAGAGGCCAAAATAGAGGAAAAAAGAGCACAAGGGTCTATGGTGATGGTTCACGGGTGAAATGATGGTGGGAAACCTACAGGTATACATAATAATGTGAAGGATATGAATTTATAAATATGTGTGTGTGTGCATGTAGCATGCATACACACACATATATACATATATACATACATATATATGTATGTATATATGTATGTGTACATATCCTTCAAATTAGTGTTTGGCATTCATTGAATAGATGTCTAGGAGTAGAATTGCTGCATCATATGTTAGATCTATTATTAAAATTTGAAAAGTATTGTGGTGTTTGAAATAGGAATTGTCCAGTCTACATTATTATCAACAGTATATGAGTCTTTGTTTCCTCTACACACCACACTTTATTTTTCATAAATTCTTGTTACAGCTGGACATTTTGATATGGGTCAATCTCACAGGTGAGATATGATACCACTTTGTGAATCCGATATACATTCCCCTGATGATAAATAATGATGAACATTTTTTGCAATAAAATTCCTGACAACTGTGTTTTCTTTGGAGATGTATTTATTTAGATAGTCTACCCATTTTTGGTTGGGTTATTTGCTATATTTTTGGTTGAGTTGTATGACTTATTTATAGATATTAGATATTATCCGCTTGTCAGATTTATAATATCAGGCATTTTCTGCCACTAAGCAGAGTGTCATTCATTTTAATGATAGTTCCTTTCACTGTGCAAAAGCTTTCTAGCTTGATGTAGGCCCATTTTTTTCATTTTTACTTTAATTTCCCTTGCTACTAGAATGGAATTCCAGAGACATCCATGAGACCAATGCCATGGAATATTTTGCCTATATTTTCTTATATCTCTTTTATTGCTTCTGACTTTGCATCTAAGTCTTTAATCCATTTTTAGCTAAATCATGTGTACATCGTGATCTAATTTCTTTCTTTTGCATGTGGTTGTCCAGTTTTCACAACACATATGTGGAAAGGATTTTCATTTCCCCATCATCTACTCTTAATTCCTTGAGGTAGATCAAATATCCATTTAAGTTTGGGGTTATTTCTGGGCTGTTAATATTATTCCATTGGTCTTTATGTCCATTTTTATTCCATTACCATACTGTTTTTGCTTACCATAACTTTGTAGTATAGCTTGAAAGCAGGGACTATGATACCTGTATTTTTTTGAATCAGGTTGCTTTGACAAGTCATGTATTTTTTTGTAGTTCCATACAAATTTTTGCAAGATTTCTTCTATTATTTGCAAAATGTCATTGTAGCTGACAGTGATTTTGCCAAATCTGTATGTTGCTTTGAATAAAATAACCAGTTATATATATATATATAATGATACATGAGGAAGGAATATCTTCAATTTATTTTGTCTTCTATTTGTTAAAATAAATCTTACCATTTTTATATGTACAGATCCTTTATATCCTTTTTAATTTTATCCTAGGTATTTAAATTTTTTGACGTCATAGTAAATGAGAATGTTTTATTCCTTTCATTCTTTTGTAGTTTCTTGTTTGTACTAATGATTGTTGTTTTTTAAAAAAAATGTATTTTATTTATTTATGCATACAAGAGCTGGGGTATAGGCCAGAGGTGCAGAGTAGGGTGTATGTGTGAGAGGATTCACCAGAGACAAAGTGGGGAGCAGAACAAGCAGATTGACTGAAATACAATGCTGAGGAGAGCAGTGGGCAAGACAGGAGAGGCCTGCTGTGCCATGTGGGCTAGCTCCCTGGGTGGGGATTGAACATGTGCTACAGTGGCTGTGATAGCTTCATAGTGCTGAAACTTAACTCATTATGCCACCAGGAAGGCCCTGAATTAATGATTTTTGTAGAGTGATTTTGTAGTCTGACAATTTGCTGTACTGTGTTGTAGTTTCTACAAGTTTTTATTATTATTGGTGTTCATAGAAGTCTCTTATGATTCTTGCATTTCTTTTATGTATGTTGTAATTTCTTCAAATTCATTTCGGATTCTATTCAATAGAGGTTTGTCCCTTATTGAGTCTAGATTGTTTGCCTGTTTAGTTTTTCAAAGAAAAATAATGTTTCATTAATATTTTCGACTATATATTTGGTGCTATTGCATTCATTTCTGCTTATTTTCCCTTCCCTCTACTGTCTTTGTGGTTTTTC
Source organism: Scalopus aquaticus (assembly GCA_004024925.1). NCBI lineage: Eukaryota > Metazoa > Chordata > Mammalia > Eulipotyphla > Talpidae > Scalopus > Scalopus aquaticus. The sequence continues at coordinate 2,661 of PVIJ01021989.1, forward strand.
TATTTCTTCTTTTTTTGTTTGTTTGTTTTTACTCCCCTCAGGTGTCAGGTTAGATTATTTGTTTGATCTCTTTTTTGTTTTAGATGTAGGCCTATATTGCTATATAATTCCCACCTTCTGTTCCATTGCTGTTTGTTCCATATTTTCTGGTATTTCATGTGTTAATATTCATTTGTCTTGAGGCATTTTTTAAACTTCTTCTTAAATGTCCCCATTAATACAATTATTCAGTAGTATGCTGTTGAATCCACCTATTAGATAATTTTCCTGCTTTCTTTTTATATTTGTTCTTAGTTTGATTCCATTGTCATCAGAGAAGATAGTCATGATTTCAATTTTCATGAATTGACTGACACTTGTTTTGTGACACAACATGTGGTCTATTCTAGCGAAAGAATTTTCCACTTGAGAAGAATTTGTTCTCAGCTTCTATGGCAATATTTGTGCCCTATAAATATCTATTGAGCCCGTATGGTCTAATTCTTTGTACAGCTGCTGTGTCTTTTTTGGTATTCTGCTAATCAATTTGTTCATTGATGAATGTTGGGTGTTGAATCCCTTACTCCTATTGTTTTATTTCCAATGTCTGTTTTCAAATTTGTTATTAATTACTTTATCTATGTTGATGTTCCTTCATTTGGCCCATATATATTGTTGTATGTCATGTCTCATGATATATTCCTCCATTTTTCATTATATAGTGTGCATTCCTTTCTTTTGTCACCTTTCCTTCTGTACGTGTATTTGCTGTGATATTTATTACTGTACTTGCCTTTAAGAGGGTTGACTTTGCCTATAAGATTTTTTTCCTTACCATTTTCTAAACCTATGTTTTTGGAGCTTAGATAGGTCTTCTTCAATCGGTATAATGGTATAATTATTAACTTCTGATCCTATCAGCCAGTCTGTATTTTTTGATTGATGAATTTAGTCTATTTATATTTAAGGTCAATATTGGTATATGAAGATTTGCTATTACCATTTTCTCATTAGTTTTGTCAGCAGGAAAAACCATAAACAAAAATGTGCTGTTTTTGTTTCTGAATCATTTGGTGTGTTTAAGGACATGGGACAAGACAAAAAGCAAGCATGTAAGGAGAAACATTTTTAAAGGTTTGTTTACAAGGAAATTTAAAGGAGTGAAGACAAAGAGAGATAGAGACAGACAGAGAATTTAATTGGTGTCACTACATGTCATCTGTCCTAAGAGCAGTGCCCAGGTACTTGTCAGAACTAAAACAAACAAACAAAGAAAAAAGCAATGGAGCCAGGTATGTCTGTCTTCATTGTTTAAAGGCTTTCTGACTTCTCAGGTCAATATTTACTTCTTTCCAGTGACACCTAGTTCAGAAAGTCATGTTAACAGTATGCTAGGAGTTGCAGTACTCGGCACTTGAGCTCTCCTCTGTATAGAGATAAGGTGGAGTTCATTCAGAGCATCATTTACTGGCTTGGAGTTTTTTCCTCACTGTTTACTCTAATAACTTAGTGGATATATATATATATATATATATATATATATATATATATATATATATCTTCTTGAGATGTATTGTATTTTCTTTTATTTATATAAAAGAGCCCATTTCAAAATTTCTTGCAATGGAGTTCTAGGTTTGCAAACTCATTCATAGAAACTTCTTTAAATATTTTTCTATATAAAGAAAAAACTTTATCTCTCATATCTGAAGGAGGTTCTTCAGGATTCTTAGCTAGCAGTTTTATCTTTAAGTATTTAGAATACATTATTCCATTTTCTCCTCCTTATAAGGTTTCCTCAGAGAAGACTCATGTAAGCTGTTAGGAGTACTATTATAGGTTATCTGTTGTTGTGTTTTTTTTTTTTTTTTCACTAGCCAACTTCAATATTCTTTGTCTTGAACTCTTGCTAGCATCACAACTACATGTCTTTGTGTGAGACTCATTACATTTCAATAACCAGGAGTTCTTTGAGATTTGAGGATTTGAGAATTTAGTTTCTTCCCCAGGTTTGAAAAATTTTACTCAATTATTTTGGTGAATGTTCTTTGTTTCCATAATTTTCTTTTCCCCATCTCAAATAAACATTGTCCTTACATCATCTCTAATGGATTCAGATATTTCTCAAAGTATTTCTTCATAATTTTATTTGTATTTCACTTTCTTCTTCCACCTGTGTCCTTTGTGTATTATTATTATTATTAGGTCACTGATTCAATCTTCTGCATTTATTGCCTTCTCCAGAAATTTTTATCTCCTCAGTTGATTGTTTTATTCAAGCTCCAATCCCTTATTTATGTTTACTAATTTTATATTTTAGGTCATTAATTAGTTTTTCTGTATTTTGTCTTTCATTATCCTTTCTGCATTTTCTCTCATTTTTTTTAAAGATTTATTTATTTATATGTACAAGCTGGGGTGCAGGCCAGAGGCATGGGGCAGCGAGAGGGTTCACCAGAGACAGAGTGGGGAGCAGAATGGGCAGAGTGACGGAAATACACTGCTGAGGGGAGCAGCAGGCGAGGCAGGAGAGGTCTGCCACGCCGTGTGGGAATCTCCCCAGCCGGCTTCGAACTCGCGTAGCTGCTGCTGACAGCTCCACAGAGCAGCACTTAACTGCTGTGCCACTGGGGAGACTCACCTTTCTGCATTTTCTTCCATGTCTTTGATTTCCTTATTCTGAGAATTTTGAAAACTGTGTCCAATAAGAAGGTAAAATTTTCCATGTGTTAAGTGCCTGTTGCAGCATCTTAGATATCTCCACCACTTCTATTTTTCCAACAGGTGGCATTCTGGCTTTTTATGTGATTTTAGATATTTTCTTCACTCAGGTTTTACAGTCCCAGAGAACTGATCTTGTAGTTTTTGAGTCATTGGGTGGGGGAGATAGCTGGATGAGTCCAGTTGCTTATGCAAATATCCTGGCTTCTATTTGTGACACCACCGATCTCTCTCCTCTCTGTGGTTCCTGACACATAAGTCTATAATTCATGCACTTACCATTGACTTCACTAGGTCAGTACCAGTCTCAAGGAATATATGAGGTGGAGCACCACCCAGTAACCTATCATTTTTCATTTCACTGGCGAACCATGCTGTTGGGAACACCAAGCTCTTTCACAAATATTTCTGCTTAGTGAAGGGTGTGTGCCTCCACAATATTCATCTCTACCCTACCCAAGGTCATTGACCGACTGGCAGTACCTCAGTGTACATGGCAGCTTCAACACCCAGACCATATACGCTAGGTGTTCCCATCCACCTCTTAATTAAAATGAAGCACAGATCTCCTTAGTAGAGTATCCAGAATAATCTGTGCTGATCTATGATGTTTAGTAAGTGCTCTAGCTCTGTCTAGATCCATAGGACCCCTTAAGTGTAGTGCTGTTCTAGATGACCTTCAGATCATTCTCCTGTGAGAATAGCAAGAAATCTGTTCTAATACCACCTTGGTCCAACCTCTCTCAAAATTTTTACTAATTTCAAAAATTTAATTTTGGAAAAAGCAACAGGTTTCATAGATATGTGAATATTTTACCAAGAACTAGAGTTTATAAAGTATTAAAATATATTTTTTGCAAATGTGACATGAATGATATTAGTCTCATTTTCCCTAAAATAATTTTCTGACATTTAATGTTATAACCAAGTTACATGTCAATCATTGAAGAATATGCTAAATTAAATATATTTTTTACAAGATGTATATAAGTGAGTTGACTTTGAGAACCTCATAGCCTAATGAATAATTAAAAGAGAAATGCAATGACATGAATAGTGCTTAAATGGTGAGATAAGAGGAGAATGTGTAATGGTGGGTGAGATAAGCAGAGAGTGTGTAAGGGTGGTAGCATCTGCCAATAGCTATATGGCTTAAATAAGGAAGTAGCATTAGGACAAATGGCAAGGAAAGAGTCCTAAACAGATGAAATACTATATGTAAGTACACTGTGCAGAAAAGCTTTTGGGAACCATACATCATTCACTGTGACCAGAGAGAAGAAATATAGATGGTGTTAGTGAGTCTGAGATGTTGTATGATGTGCATGCAGTTTTCCTCCTTTTATCGATAACAGCTCTGTAAGAAATTTGAGGAAATGGCACAATCTCATCTATCAATATGATATATTTTTCATATATCTATTGAGAGGGGTGAGAAAGGTATAGATTGAATGGGGGTAGAGGGAACATTAAATAAACTATTATACAATTCTGAATAAAATATGATTAGGGCCTGAACTAAGAGAGTGGCAGTATCTATAGAAAATCGTAGTATCAGAAATGTTTAGGATGATGTATTGCCATTTCCTATGAATGATTACAGACAGTAGAACATAAAAGAAAGAATCAATGTGCATTCCTGATTTTGGCATAGGCAGCTGCATCACAACACTCACATGGAAAATTAATAAAGGTGGATTCCCTTACAGTACAGGCAGGGCTCAATATCTGTTAATCAGATAAATGTATGAAAAAGAAAATCAACTGGATTCATTTATTCAATATTTTATTTATTCAACAAGTATTCTATGTCTCAACATGTTAATGTCTAAAAAGATACGGCAGCAAACAAAACTGATGAGAATATTTGGCTTTTACTAGCTAGTGTTAGATTTTAGAAAGTAAAAAATAAAACAGTTCAAATAGGTAAGTTGATAGGTATTCATGAGTACTCTGGGAAAAACACAGAAATTAAAGACAATTGCATGCACAGGGGCTATTTAAGTACAGAGTCCTAGAAGGCTGCGCTAAGAAGGAGTCATTTGAGGAAGACAGGAGTGGATGAGGCAGTTACTGTGGGGATAGTGGGAAGATATGAATAAGATACATCAGGTGATAAGGCTTAGTATGAAGGGGTCCGGTGTTTTCCAAAAACAGGAGATTGTTGACATGAGCAAAGTAATGAAAAGGACAGTATATATGAGCAAGTATGAAATTGAAGGCTAACTTATAAGGACTATATTTTTTATTTTAAAGATGATGGAAAGTTGCAATATACTGTTTCCCCAAATACTTAACTCTTTTTCAGGTTTAACTCTTTAGATTTAACTCTTTTTTAGATTTAAAAATTTCAATATACTTTTTAATATTCTGGATTTTTAAAAAAGATTTATTTATTTATGCATACATGCTGGGGTGTAGGCCAGAAGTGTCGGGAGAGAGGGGATTCACCAGAGACACCGTGGGGAACAGAACAGGCAGATCGACTGAAGTACACTGCTGAGGGGAGCAGCAGGTGAGACAGGAGAGGTCTGCTGCATCATGTGGGAATCTCTCTGGCCGGATATTGAACTCATGCTGCAGTGGCTCTGGATAGCTTCACAGTCCTGGATTTTGTTAATGTCATGATTTTTTGTCATAGCCAATCATATTAAACTAATTTGAATGAATAACTATGGCTGAAAATTAAAAATTTCAGCACATCTAATGTTTTCTCTCAATGCCCAAGTTTTATTAGGAAATTTTTATTATCATTGTATTGATAATTTTTATTTATAATTAAATGATAATTAAATTATATTGATAATCATAATATAACTAAAATATATTTGCATTTATAAAATAAGAATAATTACTTTCTGATTAGTGGTTACCATGGGTGTTGTGCCTAATTTACTGTGTCTACAAAAGTCCTTTATGAGCTGGTGTCTAGTTACCAACATTTAACTATACAGGTTCTGTCCATTTCTTCCACACCTTTGGTGGTTTGTTGTTGACTCATAATGTTCTTGATCATGCCTCTGGTTATATATTTCTATCATCATTTCGCTCAGGGTTTTGTATTTCTTGTTGTTTTTCCTTATAGAAGACCCCCTCTCAATGTTTCTTATAGGGCTGTTGTGGTTATGACAAAATCCATTAGTCCTGTTTTTCTGGAAAAAACTTTTTTCAGCTTTACAGTTGAATGATGACTTTGCAGGATAGAGTATTCGTTGCTGGCAGTCCTTGTCTTTTAGGACATTCATGCCAATCTCTTCTTAACTGCAGCAAGGCTGAGGCAAAATCTGAGGAAAGTCTAATTTAGATGCCTTTGTAAATGATCTTCTTTTCCCAAGCTTCTTGTATTTTTTTTTTCTGTATCTTTGAATATTGATAATTTAATAATGATTTTCTGGTAGGTCATTTTGCATTTAAAATTTTGGGTTTTTTTTTTAGATTTATTTATTTATACAAGCTGGGGTACAGGCCAGAGGCGTGGGATGGCGAGAGGGTTCACCAGAGACAGAGCGGGGAGCAGAACAGGCAGATCAGAAATACACTGCTGAGGGGAGCAGCGGGCGAGGCAGGAGAGGTCTGCCGCACCATGTGGGACCCTCCCGGGCCAGGCGTCGAACTCACATCGCGAGCTGCCGACAGCTCCACAGTGCAGTGCTCAACCGCTGCGCCACCAGGGAGGCCCTAAAATTTTGGGTTTTCTCTCTGATTCCTGGATATACATGCTTAATACTTTCCTTAAGTTTGGGGAAATTTCAGCTATTATTTCCTTAATTAGATTTCTGTGTGTTCTCTCTCTCTCTCTCTCTCTCTCTCTCTCTCCCTCTCCCTCTCTCTCTCTCTCCACGCATACACCCAATATCCTTATGTTTCTTCTAAATGGGTATGCTAGTTCTTACAGTGTTTCCTCATCTTTCTTATTACGTAATGTGTACATTTGTTCTATTTCTGAAATTTTTTATTCTGTTAGTTTAAATCTATTTATAGTACTTTCCTATTTGTTTCCCAAAACACCTAGATTCTCTTTTCCTGTTCTTTTAATATTTTCAGGCTCTTTGGTGAACCACTCTTTTTTTTCCTGGATCTCCTTTCTAAGGTTCTATACCTGCCTATCTGCCTATGACTGATGATCCAGTAGCTCACTTACCATTTTTAATATTGTTGTTTCAAAGTCTTCATCTAATAGAGCCTCTGTTTTTTGTATCCTTTATATAAATCCCAGAAAAACTTCTCATTTTGCTTTTGCCTGGAACATATGTTGTTTCCCAGGAAAATGTGTTGCCTTGTTTATTTTTGTAGTTGGGCACTGTGAGTTTAGTTTTGTTTCTTTCTTTCAATTTACCTTGGTGTAAAGTGGAGGCAAGAGGGTAATCTGGGGCTTAAATATTTGATCTCATTCTTGTTGGAAGGTGAGTTTGGCCTCTGCCTCCTATCCCTTCTCTCCACAGCAAACTCATTTCAGTGCTCCCGTTGCCCTAACTTCCCACCCTTTCTTACTGCTTCTCCTTTATGCCACAGATCATAATGTATGAAGCTTGATTCTCCTGGTGAGGGGAGGGGAGTAGTTCTGGTCTACTTGGCTCATGCTCCAGGATTTAATTGGGTCTGAAAGGCAAGATGTTCCCAAGCAAGTATGATGTTTGTCCTGTTGTCCAGCTATAGCCATAGTCAGTGACCATCACAGCAGCCTCCACTGCTGCTACTTGGCCTTTTAGGACACAGGATCAAAGTTTTGAATGACTGCTTTACACTTTACAAGGGATTTTTTTTTTTTTTAATTTCTCCCTCACCAGTCCTTCTCTCTGCTATTGGGACCATGCTAGAGCCTGGTCTGATTCCACCTAGAGACTATTTGATCTTTTACTTCTGGGAGGAGGGTGGTGGGATATCTTTCCTTGCCCAAACCAGTTGCAAAATTCCCATTGCCCCAGGTCAGTCTGATATTTAGGCATAGCTGCACTCTTTTTCTGAAAAGGCTTTTCAGGGTAATTAACCATGCTCTGAGTACCCTATTGTACCATGTGTGGGTAGCTGAACTCCAGTTTGTTCTTCTGACTCAGGTATCTACTTTTACTGCCATATACCCCTTCTACCCCTCATCCCCTTTCTCTGCAACTTTAGTCCTCTGTGGGAAAAGTCCTAGAACTTAGCTTAGGGATTTCTGAATCTTCCTTTGAGCAACTATTTTAATTGTTATTTCTAGTTGAAAGGATGATCCCAGTCTCTCTTTCAGTCACAATGTCTACGGATTTTAATCCTAGTGACAACTGTATGAGGTTGGTGTGCTATTAAAATCTTCACCTTAGAACTGAGAAACTAAAACACAAAGAGGTGAAATACTGTCCATGCTTACAGAGTTCTTAAGTAGCTGTGTAGGCAGACTTACTCCAGAAATTGATTTTTTGATGTACTGCCTTTCAAATCAATGCTGGGTCTGTCCCTTAATGAAGATTAGTTGTAGTATCTGTGTCACAGTTTCAGGACATGCATTCTTGATCTGAAGTGTTTTATTTTCTTGGTTTCTCTGTTTGTTATCTCACTTTTTGCTCCACACACTTTACTTCCATGTTCCACTTCAATTCTATGCCTGATATACAAATATCAATCTCTGTAATTGCTTGATTTGTTATTTGAAATTTTAACCTTTTCTTCTAATTACACAACTTTATCAACTATATTAAAATTGGTATAACTATGTTTGTTTCTACATTGCTATTGTGCCCATAATTCCATGTGACAATCTGATATTTTTTTTTCTGAATTGGGAAATGTTTTACAAATGTACTGATGCTCCATCTTGTCTTAAATTTCTCTCAAATTTTATTTGGTACTGCACATGCGGATTACTGTTAGAGTCCCAACATCACTGAAATACAGTTGTTTTTACTTGGCTTATATTCTAGCCTTGAATGACAAAGGTTTAAACATAAATATCATTTGTGCAATATTAAAAAAAAGTAAGTTAATTGGTGAATAAGGATGTGATAAATAAGTGCAATGGAAAAATAAATAATCCTAGAACATATAGGTTGAGGAGGGTGCTTGTAATAGTAAGTAAGTTATAAGAAGTATAAGGGAAGACTTGAAGTAGATGACACATTTAACCCAATCTCAAAAAGATTATTTGAAGAAGAAAATTCCAGGTTGGAAGTTTGAGCCTGGTCGAACATATCCTTAGAACTGGATGGAGGCTAACAGTTTGGAAGAGGGTGAGGGAGGATAGGATGTAGACCACAATCAGAAAGATACTGCTGACATTCTGCATTTATCTTCTACACTGAATGAAGTGACATGCAGTGTTTTGAATGGAGAAGACATATAATCCGAGTTATGCATTTTAAAGATCATGCAGGTTTTTCAGATTAAGTATAAAGAGTGGGGTCTTAAATGTATGTCATTTAAATTAAATCAAGGATAACTTTTCGAGAACTATCACATTGTTAAGAAAAAAAATTGTTTGAAACATAGTAGGAAAAAAGCAAGACAATTTGATTACACTGGTCAATAGTGATCATTACTGACTTAAAAAGGCCCTAATGTATACTACCTTGGTGTGCTGAACATGAATATAACCCTAAAAAAATTTTATTTGCTCTCATTTTGAAGATATTTCATATATAGTTCATTTTATATGTTTCACCGTGTAAATTTATCCAGTAGGACTGCAACAACATCCTAAATCACCTGAGAATGATGTAATATTGCATAAAATTGCATTATGTCATCATGCACACATCATCGAGAGTCGATTGCATAATTTTCTGATGCAAAGCAATAATACTGCCAGGCGGCTGCTGAAGTAAGCTGATTTCAGCAGTACACTATATAAAACTCTGTCCGAAAGGTTGAGAATTGAAAATATTTCAGAATTTGTGAGAGACAGTTTAAGCTACTGTTCCATAGAACTGTTATTATTTTATTCTGCCTATTATTTAGGCACAATACAAAACAGTAATGCCTCGAAAGTGCGTTAATAGCATGGACCGTTTTTTCTATATTTGTGGGGAAGGACATTTGACAACCAGATGAAAAGTATCATTTCTCAAGTGAAGAAGGCTTATCATCTTGACTTTGGATGCAAGGTTGGTGACCAAGACAAGCCTTGGGCCCCGCGTATATGCTGTGCTCCATGTACAACACAGCTTTCACAGTGGTAAAATGGCAAAAGATCATCAATGCTGTTGGCAGTCCCATGGTGTGGAGAGGACCAACCAACCACATAAAAGACTGTGACTTCTGCTTTGTTCTACCTCTTTCTGACAGAATAACAAAACAAAAGAAGTGGAGAATAGTCTACCCAAATATTCCGTCCGCATTGAGACCAGTTCCACATTGTGAGGGACTTCCTATTCCAGAACCTCCAGCAGAATATTCTCTTGATTTCAACTGATGAGGACAAGGGTGAGACGACCTGTTCTCCTCATGTTCCATTAGCATGTAGTGACTCAGATTTTCACTGCGGTGCATCATCTAACACATACAGACTAACACAGGAAGAACTAAATGACCTGGTTCGTGATTTGGACTTATCCAAGAACAAGACAGAATTGCTAGGATCAAGACTCCAACAATGGAATCTTCAAGAAGAAGATGTTACAATTACTTTATATCGAAAGTACCATCAGCAGTTGGAGCCTTTCTTCAGAAAGGAAAGTACTCTGGTATTCTGTTCTGATATTGAGGGCCTCATGAATGCCTTAGAAATCACTCATGACCCACAAGAATGGAGACTATTTCCAGACTCTTCAAAACTGAGTCTTAAGGCTGTGCTTTTGCACAATGGAAACCATCTTCCATCTATTCTATTCCTGAACAGCTGTATAAGAGACAAGTGAAGAAATCTAAGAATTAGTCTATGACTTGATTTTTTTACAGGTATTAATCGTAGGCCTATTACTATTGGCATGCATTTAGTGATGTAAACAGCCATTTATTGAGGATTACAAAAAAAAAAAAAACTAGAGTCAAAATTAGAAATTGACTGTCATGTTTGTGTTGCGCACATACAAAATGATAAGAAATGACTAATTTTATCTCAGTAACATGACTTTTATAAAAATTTCTTGACCAGTGTTATCAGTCTGTATTTGAAGTAAGATGGTTAAGAGGCAAAAATTAAAAGACAAACAAAAAGTCATCAAGGGCCTCCCTGGTGGTGCAACGGGTTTAGTGCAGCACTGTGGAGCTGCTGTTGGCTGTGGCACAAGTTCAATGCCTGGCCAGGGAGATTCCCACATGGCACAGCAGACCTCTCCTCTTTCGCCCACTGTTCCCCTCAGCAGTGTTATCTAAGTCAATCCTCCTGTTCTGCTCCCGATTCTGTCTCTGGTGAAAATCTCACCATCCCCACACCTCTGGCCTACACCCCAACTCTTCTATGCATAAATAAATAATTAAAAAAAAATAAATCTTTAAAAAAAATGCTCAATGTAGGGCCTCCCTGGTGGTGCAATGGGTTAAGCACAGCACTATGGAGCTGTCAGTGGCAGCTGCGGTGCAAGTTCGATGCTTGGCCAGGGCGATTCCCACATGGCACAGCACACCTCTCCTGCCTCGCCTGCAGCTCCCTCAGCAGTGTATTTCAGCGGATCTGTTTGCTCTGCTCCCCGCTCTATCTCTGGTGAACCCTCTCACTGACCCACACCTCTGGCCGGCATCTCAGCTTGTATGCATAAATAAATAAATCTTTTAAAAAAAGTCATCAACACACTTTATATAGAATTGATGAGCAGACAGATAATACACTGAAAGTCGATGGAGAAACCTGGAAATTCACAACCTAACTTTGGGACACTATAAGTCTGAAAAGACTGAAAGAAGGGGACAAACCAGCAGTAGCTCTATAGGTATGTCATGAGTGAGAAGAAAGTGAGGAGATTATAGTGTCCTGCAAACCAAGGAAAAGTGGCATAATAAGGAGGAGGAATGATTTCAATGAGCAAGAAACTATGCTATTCTTTTTCCCAAATTATATAATTATGGTAATCTTGCTCTCCATCATTATAAAGACCTCTTCCTGACCCAGATGAAGGTTTTAGAAGAATTTATAGGTATCAAAATCTTCCAGTTGGCTTATATTACCTGCCAATATTGTTGCCTTTATTCAACATTTCCTCTGTGGTTATCTCAAAACTTCCTTGCACTACCCCATGCTTTTGTCAAGGTATTTCTGCTCAATTGCTTTAAATTCCCTGGGTATTTCTTACATCAGTCTATGAGAAATGATCAATAAAATGTATTTTATTGACTGAAACCAAAAAAGAATAAAACTAAAACATTAGATTTAAACCTTGGATTTTTGGGGGTTTCAAATTCTGTAAAATATTACCTGAAACTGGTAGTTCAATGTCACTCTTTTTCCCTTATAATTTAATTTAAAAATTTGTTGAAAGCAATAAAGAATTACTAGTTTCATATTACGGTGTTGTAACATTATAATCTTACAGACTCTCTGTTCTTTTTCACAGAAGAAACTCTATGTAAAAGTACAGGATGCTAAATGATTTAGTGATGATACTGAAACACTGATTAGCTTACAGGCTCATCTTCCTGATTATAATTCTGTATAATTGCAATATTTAAGAAGAAAATATAGGGCAACTAATTAGAATATCTCCTTTAACATCACACTCTGAAACTTATAAACAAAAAGAGTGAGAGAGAGACAGAGAGAGAGAGAGAGAGAGAGAGAGAGAGAGAGAGAGAGTGTGTGTGTGTATTGTGTTTGAGATGACTGTATATTCTTAGCTAGGAAAACATATTTTTAAATATATTCTAATTAATTCAAGGTGAGTCACTGTATTTTTGTTTTATTTAGCCCACTGAGAGGGCATCTTCACCTTGTCGTTCCCAAGAATAATTATCATTATTAACACTATATGAAAAATAAACTATGATTAAGTTCTAATTAATATCAATGCATAACATATAGCTATAAGTGTGCAGAATATATGGAAACAATTTTATAATTGATATTTATGTGCTAACATCAGGAGAAAATGAAATATACCTGTTTAATTTCATTTTTAAAAAATTCATTTTTAAAGCACCGTATCATTTACTTAAGGAGTAAGCAATTTGAAGTCCCATGCATACTCTAAACAATTATATATTCTATAGGCAGTACTTGTGAAATATTTATTTTCATAAATGGCCAATCGAAGATTATTTTATGGATTTGTAAGAGTTCATTTTTATTAATTTATTATTTTCTTATATCACTGTTAATTATTGAACAGTATTTGATTTCTCTCCTTAGGTTTAGTTCCCATAGATTTCCTACCACCACAGCACCTGTGAACTGTAACCATAGTCCCTTGTGCTCTTCCCTTTCCTATTTTGACCACACTCTTTTCCTCTCCCACCCACTCCCCTGCTGCATGCCTCAGATCTATGGTGGACTTGAAATTTTGTCTTGTTCCTAATCCTTTGTTTGGTTTCTCTATATTTCACATATAAGTGAAACCATATGACATTTATCTTTTTTTTCCTTCTGACTGCACTAAGCACTATTTCTTCCAATTCCATCTATAATGCCATAAATAGCATGAGTTTGTCTTTTTCAATCACTGAGTATTATTCCATTATATATGTATGCCATATCTTCTTTTTTAAAAAAAGATTTATTTCTGCATACAAGAACTAGGGTGTAGGCCAGAGGTGTGGGAGGGTGAGAGGATTCACCAGAAGCAGAGTGGGGAGCAGAACAGGCAGATCTATTGAAATATACTACTGAGGGAAGCGGCGGGTGAGTCAGGAGAGGTCTGCTGTGCCATGTGGGTCAGCTCCCTGGCCTGGGAGAACTCAAGCTGCAGTGGCTTGTGATAGCTTGATAACTCTGAGACTTTAACCCTGCTCCACCAGTGAGGCCCCTATCGCAAATGTACTGAAATACACTGCTAAGGGCAGTGGCAGGTGAGACGGGAGGGGTCTGCTGTGCCATATGTGAGTTAGCTCCCTAGCTGGGGAACAAACTCATGCCTTTGGGGTGATAGAGCTGAGACTTAACCCCTAGGCTACCAGGGAGGTCCTTATATACATTTGTTGATTGGGCTGTTTGCTTTGTTTTTGTTGAGTTGAGTAAGTTCTTTGTAAATATTTGATATTACTCCCTTATCAGTTTTATAGTGTGCAAATGTTTTCTCCCATTTTGTATTGTGTCTTTTTGTTTTGATTGCTTTCTCTTTTGCTGTACAGAACTTTTTTAGTTTCATGTAGTCTAGCCTGTTAAATTATCCTTTGTTTTCCTTGGTTCTGGAGATGAGTCCTCAAAGACGTATCTGAGGTTTATGTCATGGAGTGTTTTGACTATGTTTTCTTCTATATATTTTATGGTTTCAGGTTTTACACCCAAATCTGTGATCAATTTTCAATTGATTTTGGTGTGTGATGTGAAATAGCAGTCTAGGTTTATTCTTTTACATGCATCTGTCTAGTTTTCTCAACACCTTTTATTGACTAGTCTATCCTTGTTCCAGTGTAATTTTTAGGCTCATTTGTCATAGATTAACTGTCCATATATATGCATTTTTTCAGAGCTCTAATTCTAATATTTTGTTCTGTGTGTTTGTTTTTGTTTCAGTACCATATTGTTTCTTTTTTTTTATAATATATATTTTTATTGTTATTTATGTCTTTTACATTTTGCATTCCCCTTGGGTAGCCCACCACCAATTCACCCATGATCCATCTCCATGGTCCCTTGTGTTCTTTTGTATTGCATTTTGTGCCCTTTCCCTTCCCTCCCTCCATCCCCTTCCTCCCCCACCCCCCCCACTGATTGTCTCTCTCCCACCCGGCCTCCCTATAGTCCTGTTATAAGTGAAACCATTCGATATTTTTCTCTTTCTTTCTGGCTTATTTCACTGAGTATGATCCCCTCTAATTCCAT
>PVIJ01021990.1:0-17219 GCA_004024925.1 Scalopus aquaticus
GGCACTGTTCACAATAGCAAAGGTCTGGAAGCAACCCAGATGTCCAAAAATAGGTGATTGGATCAAGAACATGTGGTACATATACACAATGGAATACTATTCGGCATGGAAAGAAGATAAACACATGCAATTTGCAGCAACATGGATGGAATTAGAGGGGATCATACTCAGTGAAATAAGCCAGAAAGAAAGAGAAAAATATCGAATGGTTTCACTTATAACAGGACTATAGGGAGGCCGGGTGGGAGAGAGACAATCAGTGGGGGGTCGGGGGGGGGAGGCGGAGGGAGGGAAGGAAAAGGGCACAAAATGGAATAGAAAAGAACACAAGAGACCATGGAGATGGATCACGCGTGAATTGATGGTGGGCTACCCAAGGGGAATACAAAATGTAAAAGACATAAATAATAATAAAAATATATATTTATAAAAAAAATCTTGAAGAGATGGACAATTTCCAAAAAAAAAATTAATAAAAAAAAAGTAAAAACTTGAAAAAAAATTGTTAGAGTGTGTCGGTAAGCAAGAGGAGCATCCTGGTGCAGTGGATGGGTGCCATCTCCCCCACTTACATGCAGCTGCCTTATGTTACAACTCCCAGTGTACCATGAACTGGACTGCCTGAATGGGGACAGCTGTGAATCAGAAAGGAGAGAGGTAAATGTATAAATTGAGGTGCTGTGAGTGAGGAGGGAGAGACGTGGAATGAGATTCATGGGTGAGAGATTTGTGGGGAAGCTGCTCCTGGTCCTCGGTCTTGGTGTCTTTAGTGTTTTTGGCAGACAATAGTGACTATCACTTTGATCCTGTGGTAAATTATATACAATTTAAATTTCAGCTCTCTGCTGTCCTAACTCTCTAGGACCTGCCTAACCCCTCTCTTGAGGCTCGCCACCCAGGGATTCAGGCCTCAGCCACCTCTCTTTGAGTTGAGCCTGTTTGGCTGGGTGTTTGCACATAAGGGAATGGGTTACACTCATAGTTTGATATCTCTCTCTCTCTCTCTCTCTCTCTCTCTCTCTCTCTCTCTCTCTCCCTCCCCCCCCCATACCAATTAACATTCTTGAGCACAATAAGATTTCCATTTTTTTGCTTTTGTGCATGTGGATGGCTAAACTGATAGAACAGATAAAATGGCTTCTTTCCCATAACAGTTTTGGGTCTCTCTGTACCCCTTGGTTTTGTGCAGCTTCAAAGTCGTCAAAGTATAACACTGCCATATCTACTCCCTTCTCATCTGTTTGCAGCATTTCATTAATGTAAAAGCTGAGTAAGCCCCATTTGTCAGCTTGCCCTTTGATGTATAGCTGTGCAGAAGGTGTCTCTCCAGCAAATGCATGGTTATGGTCCCAACATATAATGTTCTTTGGATCATTGAGATGACACAGATAATTAATTCAGAAAGTACCTCCTGAGAAGCCTATGCATAAGGTAGAAGTACCTCAATGATGTACTTCATAGAGCTCTTATCGTCAAAGAGAAAAGCAGTAGAATCACAGGAATTTCTCATAATTGACACTAGGTAAAGAAGCTTAGTGTGTGTGGTGTTCATGAGGCTGTGACTCTGTGCCATTAATAATTACCAAATAGTTTCAACTGAATAGCCCATAGAAATTAAAGTATTAAATATGGTTTGTTGTATTTATTTTCTCTCAGATTACTTACATTTAATGTCTGGGAGCTATGCTCACACCAGTTCTCTTCTAACTTTTCTGTTCCGTCTGATTTGCTACAAAGCCCTAAACATTTTATCTCACAAATTTAAATTCTTATAACAGCCCTCCTGCCAGTGTTTCCCCCTCAGGTCCCAGTGCTTTAATTGTGGAGCAACTATTTTTATGTAGTCCTCTTCCTTTCCTTCTGTTTTAATTTCTTTAATCTGTCATATGATGCTAAAATTATGTTTCCTGATTCTTTCTGCCTAAGAATCTCCAGTTGCTATTTATGGTCCTTATCTAAATCTATTATGATTCTTTTCAATTCCCCCCATCTAGTTATTGACGTGTTCCTTGCCTTCCTCTAACCAAATATTTGAGAGTCATATCCTTCACCCAAATACCAGACATGCTCATATGTCTTGCCTAGCACATACCATTTCAGCAGTATGGGATGTCCTTTATTTTAAATCTGTTTCTTCTATGAACATAGTTGTCAGGTGTCCAAGAACACTTGAGCATCCTTCCTCTGTAATACAAAAGTAACCTGTTGATTTTTCTGTTACTGTGCATAACAGTGGTCACTGTAATGGGCTGTGAGAGAGGACACTACCTGGTCTGATTCACAACCTGCAGGGCCTGTGCTGTGCCGAGAATATTTAAAGTACTAAATAAATGGCATATGTGAGATGATGATGAGAGAGAGATTGGCTAGGGTAGAACATTTTAAAGAATAAGAATCCACATGGTGGAATTTAAATTAATAATAATAAAAAAATAATGCCTTGAGTTGGTTCCGTGTCACCTTTCTGGGGCATGTCTAAGGGTATTGCCAAAAATCTCCTCTGGCCTATATTTAGGCTCATGGAAGAAATCATTTTAAGCTATTTCTTTTTCTTTTCCACCCTTGACAAACAAGCCACAGAAATACTCAGGAAATGCAACAGGTAGTAGTGGTTGTATCAGAGGAAGGAAGCATCTACAGGAGAAATGCAGATGCAGAGAATGTGGGCTACAGAGTGGAATCTCACAGCCACAACTAGCATTTTTGCAAAGTTCGCTGGAAAGAAAAAAGACTCTTTATAAAAATCAGTTTCAAAACTCAACAATTGAAGTATTTCAAAATAATAAGGGCAATGTGTTAGGGGTTTCCATAGCACCCCCATCTCTATGTGTGGCTGTGTATCATATATGTACACATGTAATGCACAGCATATTATATTTGGTTATAGAGTCTTGATGTCCCATGATCTGTTGTCTGCAAGCAAGCTGGAGATCCAGGGAAGCCTGTGGTACAATTCCAGTCTGAGCCCTAATGAAACACAGATTGTGCAAATCCATGGACAGGAGAAGATCAAAACCCAGCTTGAGGCAGCAAGTAGAGAGGAAATAGTCCTTTCTTCTGCCTTTTCCTTAGATTCAGGCCCTCAGTGGGTTGAATGAGGCCCACCCATATTGGGTGGGACCATCTGCTTTACTCAGTCTGCTGATCCAGGTGTTAATCTTCTAAAAGCATCCTCACACAGAGACCCCAGATAATGTTTATCTATCTATCTCTGCTATCAAGTTAAAGGTAATTTTGAAAGCAACTTTGTTTGGAAAGTAGTAGCCATCCTAGCACAACTCGACATCATGGGATGTTCGGGAAAGGACAGAAACTACCAGAAGTATTTCCTCAGCCCAATTAGTTAATAGTAGTCAATAGGTCTTAAACTGGTGAAGTGGAAGCTGTGACCCAAATTTACATTCTGCCTAGCAGAGATCATTGCCTCTTCTATGTACACTGAATTCTTCGTATTTATTAGTGTTTCTCAACTGGGGGTGATTTAGAAATGATCCTAGGGAATTTAGCAAAGTCTAGAGGCATTTTGGTTGTCACAAGTTGGGGACGGTTTGGTGGGTCTGCATCTACTAGGCAGGAGTAGGGATGCTTCTAAACACCCTACAGTGCACAGAGCTCAACAGCACAGGGTCATCTGCTCCAAGCTTCAGAAACCCTTTACGATAAATTGATCTTGATAGTATCAGAAATCCCTTTGTTAATTTTGAATAGTCATTTAAATAGATAATTGAATGACCCCCTCCCCCCAAAATAATCCAAATATGTTTATATGTAACTATTTAGGCCTGGTGACTTTAGCTGACTAGTAGCTTCTTGAACATGCTGCTCAAGGAGAGATAAACTAGGTAAACTCCTACCTTCTCTCTTCCTCTCTCCCCATGTCCTTGCTTCAAGATTCTGCTCATTTATGGATGGGCCACATTTTATATGAGCAAGCAAGTAGACTTCAGCTCTAGCAAAAATGTGATTTATGACAGTAAAATAGATCCCATATGTAGTGCACCTTAATAGGAATGGGCTACCTTTCTGAGACAGAATTCTCTAGGTGACGTAATATTTCCTGTACTCGTTAGTCTTCTGAATCCAAACTTGAAGAAACAGTTAACTGAGAGTCAGAGGAGCTGTATTCATATCCTGGTCTTAGGTTTGCCTGTTGGTGCCTCAGTTTTTATATATTCAATTTGAAGATCAAAAATGTTCAGTCTTTTCCGTCCCTACCTCCCCCAACAGAATTATTTCTGAAAATGCCATCCAGTGAGAAAACTCAAAATGTAAATCAACTGAAAGTGCTGTTTCTCTGGTGAAAGTCATGGCTGATTCTTGTGTTCTTCCCACTTTATCAGTCACTGCCCTGAGGATCTTCAGAATATCTAGGGTTCTGGAACATACAAACACACAAAGTTTCTGAGTAGAGCCATGTGGCTGCTTGCCTTTTCCCTTTCCAGCCCTTTATGATATCAATCACTACTACAGTTCATCAAATATTGGTTAATTTCCTTACTTTTCTAGGCAATATTCAAGGTGCTTCTAAAGGTGCAGAGATTAAAGACAAAGAGTGATTTGTAAAGTTTAATGCCAGTAAGAATCACCTGACTAGACCTCTAGAGAGTGAGATGTGTTAACTGTAGTGAGCAATGTTAACTGCTTTTCCATTATCTCCTTTTTACCAATACCTCCTATATTTTCTTTTAAGTTACCAGCCCTACCTTCAGCCCTGATCTTGTCAGGAATTTACCTTGCAGTTAGTTCTGTACTGGTTCATGGGTGCATACAGTCTTAATGGAACAGTGCTTGTTAGTGTAGCTGGAAAATAATCTTACTTGCTTTTCTCTGAAATCCTTTGTCATTTGAATGTTGCATGGTTATCTGTGATGTATGAACTCTTGCATCTATTGTTGCCACATATGAGGAGTTGACCTAAGGATAAAAACATGTCCTGAATTTGCTTTGTGCATTTAGAATACATATATACATATACCTATATCGAATACATTGGTTTAGTATTTCAAGAAAACACATATTTCACAATGAGAAATGTATTCACATTTTCTTGATTTATTCTAAAGCGGATCTTACACTGCAAGCATTTGATATTGAAGAAGGAAAGGAGAAAGTACATATGTGCTGTGACTAAAACCCTCAAAATAGTTTATATTATGTTAGTGCTTGACACTATGCTTATGCTTATGTTGAAAAAATATGTTTTTGCCGATCAAATGTGTTTTATTTTTTAACACATTTTCATATATGTCAAAGTGAGAATTTGAACTAATGTTCATTACCAGGATTAAAACCTTGAGTTCAGTTCTACTTTATAACACACTCTGAAGAAATTTTAAGCTTAAATAACACTGGATTCAGAGGTCAGTCATTCCATTAAAATAAAAAATACAAAGTAATCATTTTTCCACATGATACGATGATATAGAACTGACATTGATATAACTGAACCTTTTGTACAATTTTAAAACATTTCTTATTGCTGAGAGTCAAGTATGGCAGTGAACTGAGAAGACCTTGTTTAAACATCAAATTCTGAGGAAAAGTATGTTTGAGTTTAACTCAACCAATTCTGCTAAATCAACCAGCTCTTTTTCATATTTAGTAATTTTCATTATTAAATGTAAGAATTTCTAGGTATTCCTATGAGTTTGCTTGAAAATAAACTCATTAATTCATATTTTATACTTCATGATAAGCACTATGAAGATAATTTTAAAAACTATACTTTATGTCACCACAGTTACACTATAAAATGCAGCCACCATCCACACACTCAGAGTGTGCTGTGGAGACAAAAACACACACACAAACAGCCCACTGTATATGTATTCCTGTAATGAGCATTACAATTAATAAGAATTATCATTCTTTATTGGCTGACATGTGCAAGGCACTACTAGGATATATATCCAGTCACCCTATATGATGACCATCCATTACAGTTTTATTCACAAGGTATGATTACAAGCTTTAAAGATCCAAATTATAAACACACTTTTTTTTCACATATGTATTTCAAGAAAACTTTAGTGGCAAAGATTTGGCATATGGGGGTCTTAAGAGAGGGTGAATAGTCCATCTCTCACATTTTTTTTCTTTGCCACATGTCCACAAAATCTTTACAGAAGCTCAGTGATTTGGGGGTTGTGAAAATGACCTGTATGATTAGGTCTTGTAGCATAAACTCCTTGCCATGATTTCCAGGCAATTGTTTTGAATATTCATTCCATCAAACAATGACTCCTCATTTCTTTTACCCGTGCAAGCTGGGCGGTGCAGCAGAAAGATGTTCTTCACTGTCACACACATCACATAGAGGAGACTCTGCTGGCAGTTCAAGATAAGTAATATCTGCTGGAAGGCAGTCAGAGATGTAAATCCTTCCTCTGCCTTATGTACTGCAGACTTGTTTAGCACAAAAGTGGATACTGGAGAAGTTGATCTCTTCCAAATGACTTACAAACTTCAAAATCTCAGTGGTGATGAGGAAGAGGAAGGTGAGGTTGGAATGAGAGGGGTAAGCACAGTTGTGGAGGAGGGGAAAGACTATCTCCCTTGATAAGAACAGTGTGAAGTAGTAAATCTGGTAGCAAAGTTAGAAAGTTGGTAGCAAAATCAGAAGTTGTCAATGTTCTTTGTTGCTTCTGTCTAGATATATGAACTTGGATAAATCAGTGAAGTCTCTAGCCCTTGGGGTGCTCATTTGTAAGGTAGGAATCATTACCCATGTTACCTATTTCAGAAGGTGGGCATTCTAAAGGTAGGATTTTATGGATGATAGAGTTTATATTGCTTCATCTCTGCCTTGCCACAGTTCTTCTACAAATTGTGCATTTCTTTTCTTCTCATATGAGGACATAACATAAAAGGCAACTCTCAGAGAGATCCCTCTTGCAACATAAAAAAATATAATATAAGAAGAAAGAGTAGTGTTCACATTATGAAGATTAATTTTGCTTTCTCTATCCAGGAGATAGGAACAGGTAACTGCCAGAATAGTTAGTGGTGAAATCCTCAGACTCTATAATCAGAAAGACCTAGATTTGACTGTGAAATCTACCTTGTTACCTTGTTAGCCATCAGCTGAAATTCCTTGGTAGAATGAGTGAATGATAGTATCTCTCTCCTAGTGTTGCTGTATTAAATGAGATGATGATTCGTCCCATTTCTGGCATAGAAATGCATACTAAGATTTGTAATTGTTGATCTTCTCTTGTTATACTTGTCTGTTAGTGCCAGAGGTAAATTTCACTGAACACAAGTATCTGTGCAGTATTTATTTATTTAAAATATTTTATTTATCTATTTTTGAGTAGAAGAACTAGAGTGTAGGCCAGAAGTTCGAGACCAGAGACAGAGAGGGGAGCAGATCAGGCTCAGGATTTTCTGGAAAACACTACTGTGGAGAGCAGCAGGTGACACAGGAGAACTCTGCTGTGCCATGTGTGGGTTAGCTCCCTGGCCTGGAATTGAACTCAGGCCAATGTGGTAACAGTACTGAGACATAGCCCCTAGACCACCAGGGAGGCCCTGTGCAGCATTTACCCAGAAGAGCTCTATAGAGTCATCCACTTAAACAACCCAATAGCATGGCATCATCTGCAATGAGCAATTCCCATCTTGATTTGGAGCTCATACTGGACAGTCCATTTTGTTTTCTCTGTTCATGATATTCTAATTAATATAGGCTGTATTTCCTAATAGACTCTCACATGAGCATCTAATGCCTTAGGTTCAGCTATTCTGGGAGATAAGCACATGTAACTTTTAAGTGTTTCACCCGGATCTTGTTAAGTAAGATCTTACATATGTGGCATTTTGTTCCAGCAGTATCAAACTAATACAGAACTGTCAGTTTTGTATCATAAAACTGACATTTTTCATTGTCAAAAGTGGGCTCCTAAATATTAGAACTCAAAAGTAGTAACACTTAACCTCCCCTCCCGTAGGCACAAGAAGTAATGTAAAATGACTTCTCCATGTGAGGCACCTGAATTTGTAGAAATTATAGCAGGGAATAGAAGGAAAATGGACATGCTCTATATGCTAAGGGCTAAAGTATGTATGTGGGAAAAGTGACAATGTGTGTGTGTGTGTGTGTGTGTGTGTGTGTGTGTGAGAGAGAGAGAGAGAGAGAGAGAGAGAGAGAGAGAGATTCCCCTTGTAAAAATGCGTTGATCAAATTAAGTAAATTCTCCACTTACGAAGAGTAGAAAAAGATTACAAATGTGAATTACTAGCACGCCTACCACATGGAAGGAGACGTCTAGACAGCGACCATCTCTATCAGTGATGTAGCAATCATCACAGAGGTAGAACTCATTAGCCTTTTCTAAATAAAAGTAAAATCTAAAATTGAATATTAGTACTGGAGTGTAGTTTGCTCTTTGCTTTTGTGGCTAATAAGTAACCAATTGAAAGACTAGATAGGTTGTGAACCATGAAATGATGATGATGGAAAGGAGGAAAAGGTGGAGAAGTAATAAAATGGCTAAAACCTAATGCTTATTTGCAGTACATCAGACTCTCTCTTATTTATGTGCATTTCCTAATGCAATTTCCACAATAACTTTATTATGGGCACTATTATTTATTCAAATTTTATTTTATTTTATTTTTTTTAAAGATTTATTTTTTATTTATACATACAAGCTGGGGTACAGGCCAGAGGCGTGGGGCGGTGAGAGTGTTCACCAGAGACGGAGTGGGTAGCAGAACAGGCAGATCAGAAATACACTGCTGAGGGGAGCAGTGGGCAAGGCAGGAGAGGTCTGCCTCGCCATGTGGGATTCTCCCCGGCCGGGAGTCGAACTCGCATCGCTCCCCTGCCGACAGCTCCACAGCGCAGCGCTTAACCGCTGTGCCACCGGGGAGGCCCTATTTATTCAAATTTTAGACATGAGGAAACTAAGACTTGAAGAAATTAACTCTCCCATGCCATTCAACTATTATATAAGGAGGTCTGAATAAATAAACTTAGAAGCAGAGAAATAAAATGAGATATACTGTCCCACATTCTTGTGAGGCTGCATGGATTGCTGCAGATTCTGTGGCTGGAATATAGACACTAGAAGCCAAACAAGAAAGACTGGAGAAATAATCAAAAGGTTGGGGACGTCGATAAAGTTGTTGCATTAAAAAGGGTCAGAGGTACACAGAGCATGGGCATATGGAAACAAAGATCTTGTGCTCAGAGGTTGAGTGAAACCATTGGATGAAGACAAGTGTGGGTAGCTGATCCACGGTAATTTCTTAGAATTGAGTTGATGATCATAACCTTTCTGACATTCAGGGATGGAAAGTGGAGGGGCCAGATCTACATGTTGGGCTCTAAATAAAAAGAACAGGGTCTAATGGAAACATAAAATCACACAAAATCAAATCTGTACACCAAGATTCTACTGAGGACCTCAGCCCCGTTCGAACATGGAAGGGCCCTCAATGTAGCCAATTTAAATATTTAATAATTTGACCTATAGGAATGACATCAGTTTTCATGGCAATTAGTATTTATGCCCACCTTGATTTCTTTCCTTATAATCAACCTATGAAGTATAAAGACAATTCTTTACCTCGTGTTACAAGAAAGGAAATGGAAAAGCGACTCATCTGAGACAACCCAACAAGTGAGTAAAGCCAGATCTCTGATCTGAGAAATAAAAGAAAAATCACTGGGATGGTCTTGTGTTAGCACTTGACAACTGTTATCACTCATTACCCCATTTCCTTGTAGCTTATTGGGGTCCAGAGTATGATTATGAATGTGCCTGAATGATTAAGATGACGTGACTTATTGTAAAGGACAGTGACCTGGTCCGGACAACTTTTAACTGAGAATTGCAACAATACAATTGGATCAGCAGCCATAAAAACTCTGAGAAAGAATATTTTATATCCTGTGACTGAAGCCTCTGTTCCTTTACAGGATATGCAATGAATAGACCATAGACCTGACCCTTAAGCAGCACATAATCCTTTGATATTTATGTGTGGACATCTGGGTCATGTTGCAGTCCCGGCACATCATTTTCAGATGTTCGGAGACATTCACTGGCAGTGTCTTTTGGGAGACTGTTAAGAACAGGACTGATTCTTTCTGATCCTGATAGTTCTGTCCTTTATTTTGGGTAAGACTGAGTGTCACCCATAGTGAGGGATTGTTCCAATGTAGCTGCATATACTTGAACTTCAGACATCCAAAATTGTTCTCAATAGCATCTTTGTAGTGACTCTTACTGTATCCAATAACTTGCCACAATGTACCTAACCAGAACACTCTTCACTTTAACAGTGAGGGAGGCAGGGAGAGGGAAAGGGACAATAAGAGAGCCTGTTTTAGAACTCTACCATAAAGATCATAGGCAGATGATGTTCAAATATGGGTAAGCCATAGGGAATTCTGAAAAGGAGAGTACCTGATCTGAGAAGCATATTTTTTTCTGATATATATATATATATATATATATGTATATATATATATATATTTTTTTTTAATCCTCTTAACCAAGTATAGACTACTGCAGTGTTGACCTTTGTCTTGGATTTCCATGTATAAGAATGTTCCCCAGACTTGCCCACATAAAAATTCTGAGTCCTGTTCATTGTCAATTATTGGATAAGTCACAGGACTTTCCTCGACTTTCCACCTTCAGAGATTTTACTCATGCAACTACTTTGTTGCCACGTATCTTTTGGTCCAACTATTATTTAACTGTTTACCTGTGGGATTATACAATTCTCTTCAGTTACTTTAGAAATTTTACAGATAATACTTATGTTTAAATGTATACATATATTTTCTCCTTATAATAATCACTGGTGAGTATTAAAGAGCCTACGTCCCCTCCCGCAAATGCATTACTTTTAAGATTTTCTTGAAGCAGTAAGAGAAGTAGAATATTATTTGCATAAAAGTATTAAGATTTTCTTCCCTCTACCCTCATCCCCAAACCTCTTTATCTCATCAGTCATTTCAAGAAAAGAGACCATCTTTTTTTTTTTTTTAAGATGTATTTATTTATACATACAAGCTGGAGTACAGGCCAGAGGCGTGGGACAGCGAGAGGGTTCATTCACCAGAGACAGACTGGGGAGCAGTACAGGCAGATCAGAAATACACTGCTGAGGGTAGCTGCGGGCAAGGCAGGAGAGGTCTGCAGCACCATGTGGGATTCTTCCGACCTGGGTGTCGAACTCGCATTGCGTGCCGCCAACAGCTCCACAGTGCAGCGTTCAACCGCTGCACCACCAGGGATGCCCGAAAAGAGACCATCTTTATCTCCTGGCTAAGATAAAATTCTTAGACTTCACAACATAGACATTTTCCAAATAGTTTTCAGTGGGAAACAGATTTGTTTTCCATACTTGTCTAGATTCATTTATTTTTTCCATTTATTTGGGTAGCTTAGTTTTTTATTTTTTTTCCTGTCCTCTTCTTTAGTTAAGTTTCCTTTGGATGTTATAACCTTTTCCCTCCTCGCTACCCCACCAAATACTCTCTACTCATAACTGTTCATTTTCAATGTCCCTCTGAAACTTTAAATGTCACATTTGCATTTCACTCAATGTTTAAAAGACAAGAAACTGAAAATGAGATGAAACCATAGGAGAAGTCCTTTCACTGAATGGAAAATAGTGATAAATCCAGTGTTCTGACCCCAATTATGGTACCCAACCCCTTGCATTCATGCTACTCATTTGGAAACATTGACAGAATCCCCCCATCAGACCCCACTTTCATCTCCCTCTGTTTCTGTTAAGAGTTTTTATGCGCCAAATGATTACAATATTGAGGCATTTGCTTTTTGTCTGCCTTTGTACTCCTTAAGATGTGGCCTTGTAGCAAAACAAAACCTAAATCTTTCTGTGACTATGCTGAACTTTATTTTTTATTTTTTCTAAAGATTTATTTTTTATTTATACATACAAGCTGGGGTACAGGCCAGAGGCATGGGGCGGCGAGAGGGTTCACCAGAGCCAGAGTGGGGAGCAGAACAGGCAGATCAGAAATACACTGCTGAGGGGAGCAGCAGGTGAGGCAGGAGAGGTCTGCCGTGCCATGTGGGATTCTCCCCCGCCGGGCGTCGAACTCGAGTTGCTGCTGCCGACAGCTCCACAGCACAGTGCTTAACTGCTGCACCACCGGGGAGGCCCCTGCTAAACTTTAAAACTGTAAGGATAATAAAGCCTTTGGTGTGTTTTGATTCATAGAGAATCATTTCTGCCAGTTTCTAAAACCAGATAGTTTGTGATAGTTAGTGTAGCAGTTTTTAATCTTTCTTATTTAAAAAGTAAAAATATCTGTCATTGAAAATAGCAAGCAGACATTGAGAAGACAGCAAGTTGCTCCATGGAAGAGACTTTTCAAAAATGTCTTTGGAGCCACATAAACCTGGGTTCAAATTTTGCATCTATCACTTGGTGGTAGATGACTTAAGGACACAGCCTTTCTGAGCCTCAGTTTTTCATCTATAGAATAGTAGATAGGGCCTCCCTGGTGGCGCAGCGGTTAAGCGCTGCGCTGTGGAGCTGTCGGCAACTGCGACGCTAGTTTGATTCCAAGCCGGGGAGATTCCCACATGGCACAGCAGACCTCTCCTGCCTGGCCTGCTGCTCCCCTCAGCAGTGTATTCCTGTCAATCTGCCTGTTCTGCTCCCCACTCTGGTGAACCCTCTCGCCACCCCACGCCTCTGGCCTGTACCCCAGCTTATATGCATAAATAAATCTTAAAAAAAAAAGAATAGTAGATAAAGTAATGCCTTCTTCAAGCTATGTTGGAAGCCTTAAATGATAGAACATTTGTAAATTTTCCTTAAAGCACGTTGGGTTAGTAAATACTGAGCATTTTATGTGTCATTACTACTTCTGATACTTCACACAATACAGTACTAATATTCGTACCATAATGCCTTTTTTCCCCGTAGACTTTCTTGGAAGGGTCACTCAAGGAGATTTTTCTCTTTGAAAGTGCACACTTTGCAGGAAATGTCTATGGTTTCTTGGTTTCAAACAAGTTTGAGAGAGTTAAGTTAATTCATTATTTGAAAAATTTGGGAATCGAGACCTAGTCCAATTGTTGAACAATGCATTATACTGGTAGGGCATTCTGGACAGGTGAATGTATTTTCTACTGCTTTCATTCTTGAGGAGGAAGACAGAAAAATAAATGCATGATCAAACAAGAAGTATGTACCAGTGGAGGGAGATTAATTAGGATTGTATGGTCAAGGACAGAAGTAGTTTTACATTAGATATGAGTTTTAATGTATTCCTGAATTTCAAGTAAAATTCAGTCCTGGGAAGAGCTGGGATGAGAGGAAAGGGTATTTTGGACAGACAGGAGAAGATACTGAGTTGATTTGAAAGAGTCTGGATAAAGATGATAGGGTTTTGAGAAGTGAACAGAAGTAACAGGCAGAGCAATGTCATGTCCACCTTTGGAGGGACTGTACTCTGGTGTAGTTGTAGAAGTAGGGAAATGGTGCCAATATCAGACTGCTGGATCTGTTTTTGCTAACGTCCATTATTCATGATGTGATAATAGTTTGGACCAGGTGATTCCCGGTAATACAGATGGAAAGTAGCAGGTAGATCAGTTTTATTACATGTTAATATCTTTATTTTATTAATGTGAAGCATGAGGGAAAGAGGAACAGTGAATTATTCCAAAGTTATTTTGAGTCATAGCACTAAATGAGACAGATGTAAATTTTTCAGAGAAATAATTTGAGGAATTATAAGATTACATATGGATATGGAATCAGAACATAGCGAGTTGGGTACAAATTGTTCAACATACTGTGTGGCCATAGACAAATAATATAATATCTCAACTTTCATTCTCTATGACACGGAGATAAGAAAAGTACCTTTATCTAACTGAAAGATGTTTTGAGAGCCAAATAAAATAAAATCACTACAGCTTTATAGTAATATTTTATTGACTGTTTGATATATGTAATATTATACTAAGTGCTTTCAGTCTAACTTGTCGTGACATGAGGTAAAGGACATTCATAATTAGTCCCACTTTGTACGTGATGAGATTTAGACACAGTGAGATTAAAAAATGGTCAAATTGCTATAATCATCTTTAATATTATTCATGAAAGTATAAAAAAAGAAAATTTAACAGAAATAAGTTTTAAAGTCAGAACACCAACTGTATGTACAAAAGTTCAAATTTGGCTGAAACTTGGCTAGTTTGTGATGGTAAAGTAAACTGGCATGAAATTGCTTGATGTGTATCTTAATCCTTTCAATAAGAAAGGTTTAGCCTGACAGTATCTGATAATTTTTTGCTATCTCTTACAACAGCTAGTATCTACTAATAGGTCTTTAAATGGGTGTTTATTAAATTCCTATAGAATACCTAATATGATCTTTTGAGTAATATATTTCTATAGCATACATTTCTAAAGAATAAAACATTATCTTTTATTTTACTGTCTTTTTTTGCCTCTCCTCACAGTGTTTAGAATAGTAGTGGTTCATTGAATGTATTATTAAAAAAAAATAAGCTCTTTCTGCTAGGCGTTAATGAGAAGGAACATAAGCACAGATGGTAAAAAAGTGCCAATAAGTCAATGACTAATTTTGTTACTATCCTGAGGCAAAGCAATAATCAAATTGTTGGAGCTAGGGTTCAAGTCTGATCTGGAAAAAAAGGTTTATTCTCTTGTTTTGGTTGTTAATTTGTTTTCATTTCTTAATTGGTTAAACTTTTGATCCCAGAGCACATGGAAACTTGCAGATTTCACATTTCATAATTTTTTTTTCACAATTCAAATATTTTGATATATAACCACATTTCATGTTTTATCATTTTGCTGAGCTTTCAAGTGGTGTGTGCCCCAGAGATGGCAGAATATCATATTGGGTAGTTAGGGCAAAAAATCAGGCCACCACCCTCCTGCTTCACACCCCAGAATAAGTCAGATTTCCTTGGTATCTAAATTATTTTCTATATTCATACTTTTCCCTATTTGTATCTTTCTTATTGGCTTATTTAGTTATTTATTTGCTTATTTATTTAGATCTAATACCTGTACCCTTCCTGTGCACTATATATGCAAGGAGTGCAAAGTTCTGGGATGCATCAGCCATCTGTTGCTATACAACAAGTTACCCCCAAACTCAGTGGTTAATCATGATAGCAGTAACGTTTTCATCATTCATAGTTCTTTGAATTTGGGAAAGATCAGGCTGGTGGTCATTGCAGGAAGTTGCTCATATGGTTGTGGTCAGAGGGGGACTGGATGTGGATCAGCAAGTAATTAGAGCAAACAGGGATTGCTGTCTCTACATGTAGTGTCAGATATTGTCCACATGATTACTCAGCATGGGCAGGTTTGGACTTCTTAATAGTTTTGGACTTCCTTTGGAGTCTGTGGTTGGTCAGTTCTCTATTCAGAATCTTCTAGAAATCAGGCTGAAGTAGTATCACCTTTCTGAACTATAATTGGAAGTCTTACAATGTCACTTTTTCTGTATTCATCTGGCTGACTATTCACTAAAGTGAACCACAATGAAAGGAAAGGATTATAGGTGTACCTTTAGATGGAAATAATATCAAAACACTTATAGATTTATTTATAATCCATTATCACAATGGGTTTTATAAAATATATATTGTTTCTTGGGGCACATTTCAGAAATCCTATGACTGTTGCCCCTCTTTATTTCCCCGTGGAACTTTTTGCCCTTCCCCACGAGACAACATTATGTTGATTGGGCAAATAGAGTTCATCAAACAAAAATGACTTGTTTGTGTAGTAGCTGATTTTCATGGACCTCTGCATAAAGAGGGTGGGAAATTTGGAAAGGTGCCTGATCCTGATGTCTTCCTTCCTTTTCCACTGCCATCCCGCACAAACCTTAGACTGCAGACTCTTACCAGACTGGGTTATTTCAAAGGGGACTCACATGAGCGGAGTTGTGAGCTTCTTGGTAGAAGGGAAATCCTCTCTGGGAATCCTGTTGTGAGTGGGAGAAGACAGATGTGTTAGCAGCTGTTCAGCTACATAATGAGTCAGCCCCCAGTGCACGTGGATAATCTACAAGACAGCTAATCCATTCACATATAATCAAGAACTGACCATATGTCACAGCTGGACTATGTGTGAAACAGAATATAAGGAAAGAGGAAAAACAGAAATTTAAATTTTAACAACAACAACAAACTAGAAAATCAGGATATGGATAATAATAGTGATCTATTAACATAAATAACATTCTTGTTTTTTTAAATCATCATCACAAGTTCTCTTTAATTTCCTTTCTTGTGAAATAGGCAATGTAGATCTCCCTTATTTCTAATTTTTGAGTGAGAGTCCTTAGAATAAATGGGATGGAAAAAGAGAGAGGGTAGGTTAACAGTCACTGCTCACTCACTGAACTAGGCACTAAGACTTGCCTAGAACTACAGATATAATTAATGATATGACAGGCAGGATATAGGCATTTCTAACTAACAGCCCAATTCTCATGGAGTACAGTATTAATTACCTATTGCCAATCCAATAAAACACTCCTTTTGGTTGTAAATATTTTTCTCTATGTATCTGCAAATTACACAACATATGCTATCTGCACAGATTTGCTATCCTCACTCAACCACAAGATTAAATTTCACTTTGTGGTTATCTCATGATACATTTGCATATCCAACTTACAGTTTCCTCCGCTATCAAATGAGCTGGTTAAAAGTTCAGGTTCTCAGGACATCCCTAGAGATTCTGATTCCATCAGTTTTGAGATTGGTTAGAAGTTTTCACATTTCAGCAAATCACTTTCAATCTCTGGGATTCTGGAAAACACTATTTTTTTTAATTTTTTTTTAAATTTTTATTGTTATTTATGTCTTTTACATTTTGTATTCCCCTTGGGTAGCCCACCACCAATTGACCCGTGATCCATCTCCATGGTCCCTTGTATTCTTTTCTATTCCATTTTGTGCCCTTATCCTCCCCTCTCCCCCCAACCCCCCGCCACCGCTGAGTGTCTCTCTCCTATTTGGTTTCCCTATAGTCCTGTTATAAGTGAAACCATTCGATATTTTTCTTTTTCTTTCTGGCTTATTTCACTGAGTATGATTCCCTCTAATTCCATCCATGTCGCTGCAAATTGCATGTGTTTATCTTCTTTCCATGCTGAATAGTATTCCATTGTGTATATGTACCACATCTTCTGGATCCAGTCATCTATTTTTGGACATCTG
>PVIJ01021991.1:0-17220 GCA_004024925.1 Scalopus aquaticus
CTGCTAGAAACGGAACTTCCATATGACCCGGCAATACCACTACTGGGAATATACCCAAAGGACACAAAAACACTAATCCGAAAGGATACATGCACCCGCATGTTTATTGCAGCACTGTTTACAATAGCTAAGGTATGGAAACAACCCAGATGCCCAAAAATAGATGACTGGATCAAGAAGATGTGGTACATATACACAACGGAATACTATTCAGCATTCAAAAAAGACAAACACATACAATTCGCAGCAACATGGATGGACCTAGAGGGGATCATGATCAGTGAAATAAGCCAGAAAGAAAAGAAAATTATCGAATGGTTTCACTTATAACAGGAACATAGGGGAGCCAAATAAGAAAGCGACATTCAGCAGGGTAGGAGGGGAGGGGTAGGGCTCAAGATGGGGAAGGAGGGGAGCACGGAGGACTATGGTGATGGCTCCACGGGTGAACAGGTGGTGGGTAACTTATGGGGAACACACAATAATGTAAAAGATATGAATAACAAAAATAAATAAAATATCTATTAAAAAACATAATAAAAAAAAAAGAAGCTGGCAAAACTCTCACAGGGAATGAGAAGAGGGAAGGAAATGAAGGCTTCAGATAGAACAGCTCACAGATACCTGAGTCCTATTTTGATGGCACATCCCTGGCAAGGACACTGAGGAAAAGATGACAGAGGAAGCGGCATGCCACGGTGCGCCTGGCAGTTGGGGCTGTGCTGTCTCTGTACTTCAGGATGTTGTGCATAGTCTCTGACGGCCACATAAGTAGTTTTTCCATCTGTTCTGTGCTTCAGAGACTGCCAGCCTCCCAATGAACTTCACAAGGGCTCCCCAGCAAGGCTTCTTAAGTCAGAATGCTTTGCCAATGAGTAAAAGAAAGCCTGGTTGAAATATCTTAAATGATATATTAAAAGAAAAAAAATTTTAAAGTCCCAAGTAGGGTGGTTCCTGGGTGAGTTACCTCAGCGGTTCCAGCAAGTCTTTCCATGGTTCTGCACGCCCTTCTGGGCATGTCCCATGAGAAAGATTAATTCTTCTGTGAAAGAATTTCAATCTAAAATGGAGTGAGAGGATATAGAATGGAAAAATCTTTTGCAGTGCCCTCAGAGAAACAAAAACTTAAGAACTGGTAAGGATGGAGAGGCCAATTTCCCATCAATGCCTGAGTTATGGTAAACCGAAATTTACCTTGGGAAGGGTTACTTTTGGTTTTCAGACACAAAAGTCAGGAAATGATTCAGGTCAGGTGAGCCTCACAAATAAGCTAAGTTGAGCTTTGTTTCTATAACCACACTGGTTCATCTGCTTAGGGAATTTTCAGGACCGGTCTCTTGTTTTTTTTATTTTAGCAGATTCTGAGCTCTCTCCTCTTGACATTTCCTGTTCATAAATAGAGTTGCCCCCTTCCCCACAACCTCAGTGAGCTCTCCTTAGTTTGTTACAGTTTGCATGTCCTGAATGGCACTTCCCCTGCTAATCCCCTGTTAGTTAGGTCCTTCCCCCATTCTCCTGGTGTCCTCCTTACTTCCCAATTCTATTTCCAAATCAACAAGTGGTTCTTCTCCTGAGTAAACTCTGAGGTTCAGCTGCTTTTTGTTTCATTCAGTTCCGTTAGCTTCTCTTTGCTGATATCTACTCACCAACCAACCAAGCACTTAGCCCTCAGGCTCATGAGAGTATGACTCATCCTTCCTCCAAGTTCCATTTCCTCCACCATATTGATGACTGTATTAACTCTAAAGATGACCCAAGACACAAAGAACCTTCCCGCCCCTGGCTCCTCTCCTTCCTCAGTCCAATATTTTCATCTCCACTCTACGTTAGCCAGTTTCTCCTGATCACGCCCTGGACCTCAGTTTCTCTTGAAACTAATTTTCCTCTAAAGTTTTAAATTTCTCTGAATAAAGTTTTACATACTGTTTTTTTTTTGTTTTGTTTTGTTTTTAGCTATTTCAGGGTGAATAGTTATTTGAATGCCAGAATTCCTTGGCCCTTTTCTTTCTCCTTCTCAAGACCTTCTTTCCGTCACATCTCTTCCTAACCAGTGTAGATTCCTGGGTCCTCACTTCAGCAGTTTACTCCAGCAGTGGACAGTGTGACTGCCTCCCTGACATCCACTCCACCCAGACGATTGGCCCAGACTGGTCATGATAATCTCCTTTTGTCAGGGGAGGAGGGACAGGTGGGTGTGTGACAGATGTTGAGCACCAGATGGTAGGGTCGGGTAGAGGGAGAGAGGAGGGCTCTGGGTAAGAGTTCCCCATAAAAGCGACAAAAGTAATGAGGATCTTTCTTTTTGAGGATGACACCACCAACAGCGGTGGTGGTGCAGACAGGAAGAAACCTGGATCCTTAGTGTCATCAAACCACTAGAGCAGCCCCCTCTGACATTTCCTCCCTCTAAATGGCTTACTATAAGAGAATTTTTTTCATATTAAGTTAGAGTCAGGAATGATTTTACTTTCCAACAAAACACCCTAAATCACATAACTCTCAAATTCCAATGAAAGCTCAGTCCTAATATAAATATCTTCTGTTCTGTTTTCACATCTGTCCTGCTCATGACTGGATGGAAAAAAGAATGTGTCCCTGGTCCGCCAAAAACCAGATGTCTTCCTGCCATCTGCCACTAGAACCCCAGTTCTCCCCACCCATCCCCAGGGTTGCAGAAGACTGTTAGGCCCTGAAGAAGCCAGTTGTCTTGACTAGAAAATAGTCAAAAAACAGTTCAAATTTCCCAAGGACAGTATGTGTACTGGGCTTCTACTGACTGAAGAGGAAGTCTTGGGATTCCAGGAAATCAAGCACCTGTAAGGACAGCAATCACACTCAGAATAAACTGATCCAGGTCATTCCTAGTGTCCAGGTTGAGTTAGAAGACAAAGAAGAACTTCTTGCCCTGCAAGGAGAGACAAGAGTTCTGGCAAAATCTCAGGCTGGCAAGAGATTTAAGCTCCAGAGAAGGGTGAGTCATGGGGAGGGAGGAGCAGAGATTTGCTTACACCATTTCAGGAACAAATGTAGAGAGCCATAATAAGCGAGGTAGATACTGATGACTACAGATTCTAAAACTCTTTGGATCGCTCAGCAAGACCTGGCGGGTCCCTGGGTTTGGGGGGGACCTCTGGATCCTCTGGGTGGGAAGGCCCCAGGCACCTGTCGTGATCTCAGTTACTGGACTGTCGCAATAACAGGCTCCACACCAGACCGCCGTTCCTGTTTGCCCTGTTGGTTTGCTTCTCCCGTTCACCATAGCAACTGCTTTGAATCTTTTCCATTCTCATCAAACCTCCTACCCTTCTGCCTTCCCCTTCTCTCTCATCAGGCAAATCTGCCTCCTATTTCATCCTCAGAATAGATGCCATCTGAATGGGACTGCCCTCACCTTTCTCACTTAACTGCCACTAGACTCACCTTTCCTCCGTCCCACGGACTGAATCAGTAGCACAGTCCAACAGAACTCCCTGGATTAATGATGGAGAGTCCCACACTTCCTTGGCTGCTCTGAGTAGCCACTAGCTGCCCGGGCTCCTGAGCACTTAAAACACGGTAAGGACAACTGAAGAGCTGAATTTTAAATTTCATTTCATTGTGATTGGTTTAACTTCAAGTCACCACTTACAGCTAGTGCCACCCTATTAGATAGCACCCATTGGTGTAAAGCAAAGACATTTTTGAAGATCAGGAGACTGAGATTTCTCCTAACTCTGTGACATCCCTAAGGGGTAGAGTCTTAACAAATTTATCATAAGAATTCTGAATGAGGGGCCTCCCTGGTGGTGCAGGGGTTAAAGTCTCAGTGCTATAAAGCTATCGCCAGCCACTGCGGCCTGAGTTGGATCCCCGGCCAGGGAGCTGACCCACATGGCGCAGCAGACCTCTCCTGTCTCCCCGCTGCTCCCCTCAGCAGTGTATTTCTGTAGATCCGCCTGTTCTGCTCCCCACTCTGTCTCTGGTGAATCCTCTCTCTCTCACACACGCATACACCACTCGCCACACCCACACCTCTGGCCTAAACCCTAGTTCTTATACATAAATAAATCTTTTAAAAAATTAAGAAATTAGAAAAAAAAAAGAATTCTGAATGAGGCAATGAAAAGGAAGAGAGAGCTAGAGAGGCACATTCATGAGAAACTATGTGGACAAAATGAGAGGGAAAAATCACCACAGTAGACCACTGCTTGTTCTCTGTATCTGTAAGTGGGCCTATAGTGGACATTTCATATAAGTGGAATCTTGCAATACAAGCTCATTTGTGTGACTGGCCTCTTTTGACCAGCACCAAGTTTTCAAGGTTCATCCAGGTCGTAGCACGTGTCATTGCTTCGTTCCTCTTTCTGACAGACTAATACTCTATTTTGTGGACCACATTTTGTTTATCCATTCATCTGTTGATGGACATATGGACTGTCTGCTGTCTGACTAGCATGCACAGCGCTTCCCAAGGTCGAAAAGGTAGTTAACATGTGACAACTCTAGGATCAACTACCACTTCTCACCTCCACACCCAGAGACCCACTAGGTTTCGCAAAGTGGTTCAAAGAGCTTTGGATTTTGAAATTGCTCATAGCTACTACAGGTTAGGCAGCTAATCCCTCCGTGCTTGTGTTCTAACCATCAGGCTCACTGCCCCAACAGGAGTCTTGGGGATCCCTTTCCAGGTCAAGATAACTGTACCCACTCAAGTGTGATGGCAAGAGGTGGCGTGCTCTTGTGAGACAACTAGGGACAGGACCATTTAAAGGGATCAGCAGAATTAAGAAAAGGTTGGCAAAGTGGGGAGGCCTGACCACTCTGATACCTTACGGAGCAAGGAGAGTGGTATCCAGAGCCCTGCACAACTGGGAGGAGACGAGCCAGAAAGATTCGCACCAACCTCACTGCCCTCGTGTCTCCAGGCTCCTGAACTGGGACTAGCAGGGAGAGGGCGGTCCATGCAGCTCCCGCGGGTGAGGAAGCACCAGTTAGCTCAGACTGGAGAAGAAAATCTCTGAATAAGGACCACACACTGAACAACTGCACCACCGAGGTCTGGAAAAGAAGAACTCTGCCTGGCCATTTGCAGGCTGGAAGAGAAGTGGAGAAAGCCAACAGCAAAGAGAATAGGGAGCAACAGGAAGCAAAGAGAATAGGAAGCAATCTTTCTCTCGCTGTTAAGTGGGGTCCCCTGGCCCCCCTCTTTGAGGGGTGACAGCTTTGTCACTTACTAAAATCACACACTCTCAGAAACATCGCTATTTGGAATTGCAGCCGCAAGAATGAAATATCCCACTTTTACCTGGAGGGTGGCAAGTGACCTTGAGACCAGCCAACAACCCCGATCTGCCCCTCAGGAGCGGAGCTTCAGATTAAGGGTTTCTGGACACCTCATTCGACATCTACCTTAGATTTACTACATGCAAGGAGAAAGGATGTGGGGACCACTTCACAATTCAGATCTGAAGTCGACTGTTTCATACACACTTGCTTTGCTTTGTGCCGATCAAAACCTGATTTCCCTTAAATTTCCTCTTTGCTTCCCACCCCGCTAACCCTTTGTCAGGCGTGTCCTTTGCCCCTTGGGCACACGTGCTCCCTCACTGGGTGGGTCTGGAAGCTGAATTTCGATGGCAGGAAAGTTTGCCCCGGTGGTCTTGGGCTGATTAGGTTAGCTCATGACCCACCTCTTGGGGCTTGGAGAGGGCCAGGGAGTGGACCTAGAGGATCTGGCAAGAAACATCCAGCACCCCACCCAACCCCACTCCCGCGCAAATCATATTCCTCCCACCTCTACAGACCAGAGCGCTGTGAGCAAGCGGGAAACCTTCATTCACCCAGTGTTCATATACATCTGGGGCTGCAGAGATGAATCGGTCAGTCTCTGAGTAGCACTGGAGGCCATGGAAAGATCTAGGCCCTTCACTAAAGCACAATGGAAGCATTGGGTCTCCTGACATTTGAAAGGCCACCCCTTACCCCCAACTGAAATGAGTCCCCCCCCCAAAAAAAAAAGAGGAAAAGGGGGAAAGGGAGAATTCTAAAAATGCCCTTCCTTTGAACACCATCTTTGTGCAGGCTTCTGGAGGAGGCTGGCCGGGGCGGGGTCATCTACCAGTCAGGCCTGCAGGCTTCTCTTGTTTATTGCCAGCCTCCGCTGGGCCAGCTGCCAGGGCCTGCCCCCACCCTGCTGTCATTGGAGGAGCTCTAACGTAAGGGCTCCTGCTAGAATCAGCTTTCCTTCTCCCATTACTGGTGGGTCTGCCGCCCTGGAGAGAGTTTGGGGGCCTGACCCACCCCCCAGCAGAGTGAGCCTCTGACCATGCCGGCCTGCTGCAGCTGCGGCGATGTTTTCCAGTACGAGACAAACAAAGTCATCCGAATCCAGAGCATGAACTATGGCACCATCAAGTGGTTCCTCCACATGCTTGTGTTCTCCTATGTGAGGTGAGTGGGGTGTTGGGGTGACCCGGATCTCTGCAGCTGTTGACAGCATAGAACACTCCGAGGTGCAGCTGCTGGTGCACGCTCTGAGGTCCACGTGGTTTGACAACCTCCCTGTAAACTGCGGTGGGTTGGGCAGGTCTGGGAAAACGCAGGGGTGGGGAGGAGGCAGCAGCTGGCAGGAAGCAGTGGCAGTCTGCTGAGAAGCCAGGGTGACAGTTTGGGTTCTGCTGGGGGAGCCAGGCTGGGCCTGGGGACAGTGGGAAAGCGCAGGAGATTCCGAGGGAGGAGGCAGGGGTACAGACCACACCTGGAGACGGCAGGCTTCTCTCTGAGTCATCACCCCTTAGGGAAAGGAATAAGACCAGACTTGTAACTGTAACTAGGTCCTCTTCAGTGTCCTCTCCACTTGCTCTCTCTCCCTCTGTTTTCACAGCTTATTATTGAGCTGTCATTTGCATACTATACAACTCACCCATTTAAAGTCTATAAATCCATGGTCTTTAGCTTGTTCACAGAGTTGGGTAACCATCCCCACAATCCATTTTGTAATATTTTCATCACTCCCAGTCTGCTGATCCCCTATAGTTCCAGGAACCCTCTGATCTCTATGGAGATCATAGGTGGGCTATGAAGTGCCATCGCACTGTGGAGGCAGGAACCTCTCTGTCTCTATGGATTTGCCTATTCTGGATATTTGTATGAAAGGATTCACACACCATGTGGCCCGCTGTGATTGACCTCTTCCACTTAGCATGTTTTCAAGGTTCATCTCTGTTAGGACATGTTTCTCTACTTTGTTCCTTTTTACAGTCACGTTTTGGTTGTTTCTATTTTCAGCGATCATGAATAACGCTGCTATAGACATTTGTGTACACATTTTTGCATGAACATGGTTTTAGTTTGAATGGAATTGGTGGATCATTTGGTAATTCTTTGTTCGATCTTTTGAGGAACCCCCAAACTTTTTCACAGTGGTTGCTCTATTTCATATTTTCACCAGCAATGTATGAGGGTTCCAATGTTTCCATATCCTTGTCAACACTTGTTATTGTCTATCTTTTGGATTATAGCCATCCTGGTAGGCTGTGAAGTACCATCTCAGTGTGGATTTAATTTGCATTTCCCTAATACCTGCTTGCTGTTTGTGGTGATGATGATGATGATGATGATAATGATGATGATGCCGTTATATAGGGAGACAGTATTTTTTAATTCCTAACGATTAGAGTAAATGGCTTCTTGGCAAAGTCACTTAACTTCTCCAAAACTGTTTATGTATCGCTTCTAGAATTGTTGTGATAATTAAATAAGAAAAAAAACATGACAAACCCTTATCATGAAGCCTGGACATTGCACTGCAAACATTAGCCACTGTAGAAAATAATATTTTTGAATATTACAGGTACTTTCACATACATCCTCTCTTTTGATTGTCAGAGGAACTATACTCAAGGTTGGGATCTGAGATCTGGAAACCTGGATAGGAAAAAATCACTCACCTGTCTGTGTACTGGTTTTCTCACCTGTACAACAGGAGTAACAGTTCTTATGAAGATGAGTTAATGAATACCACACTATTAAGAAAAACACCTGGCACATAGCAAGCCTTTACTACATGCTAGTTTTTCTTAAGAATAATTTCTTAAGAATATTTCTAAAATTACCATTATTTCCTTCATGTTTACAATGTAACAAATATTGAATAAACAGATATGTTAAAATTCTAAACTAAGACACATTTCACAGAACCGATGTCAAAGAGCATGTTTAGTTGGTAAACACTCTGTTATGTATCAATCCATAGATTATATGTCACAATTCCAGGAAGCAGTCCATAGTTTCTTAGAAGCAGATTATAACAAATATTGTATATATATGAATAAATATCATGAAAACCCCTTTATAATGACAAATATTTTTCTTTCATATGGTGGCCTCTTATGTCACATGCATTTCACTACCTCAAATTCAGTCACACAGAAGCACAGAGAGAGCAATTTAAATAGTTCAATAATGTCTGGGTTCCCTGTATAAGCGGGAGATGGGACACTTGAGTTCTAGATCCCTTAGTCTGGTCATGTGTGCTTCTTATAAACTGAGCATCTTGTCACCCTACCTGTGGCTCTATCTACATATTTTTCACCAAACATGTACCCTAAAACAAGCCAACTACTTCACTTTCACCTGAAGCAAAACCGGAAATCAGAAACTTATTCCAGGGCTGGAGGAAAATGGACATACTGGGGGTGTGATTTGGGGGGAGGTCTGTTCACTGTGCTTTGTGGACAATTTAAAGGACTAGCAGAGGCAATTTTGGGGAGACACAACTTTTAACTTAAGTGCTGATGTTGAGATAACATAACCCCCATGTAACATGCTTCTCCACTGTTTATATTTTGAAATATAAAATTGAAGACAAAATATCGTCGACTTCGCTTTTCCCTTCCATGTTAACAGAACATCTATTTACACCTCACTGAATGGCGTCCCTGAGAACACGGCTTGGGAAATGCTGCCTTAATCGTACTCTGAGGCCTCAGTTATTGTAACTGCAACTTCGCCTTCTGTGAATGGGGCAGTCCAGGTGTGCAGGGACTGGGGGAGGTGGGCTGCATCGAACAGGACTGGCACCATCTCAGACTGAAGAAAACTCAGCTACTACACTCGGGACAAGGGGCTGGCAATGGAGGAAATAAGACAAGTGGCCAGTCAGCTCCTCATAGTCCCTCACCACCAAGTTCAAATCTGGAGTCGCGGTGGGACTGCAGTTGCTGGGGGGTCAAGTGGCCCCAGCTTCCAGGCCTTCGTAAGTATGTGGATGGGAGCAGGTCTGCGCTAGCGTCATTTGGAGAGGAAGTAACAGAAACTTAAGCCAAGTTAGCCACCACGCCACACCAGGGCTTTACTGTCACAGCACTGGCAGCAGGAGCTGTCCTCAGAGAGGGCTGGCTGTAAAGGCTGAGAAGATGTCAGCAGGATGGGCTCTCTCCCTCCATCTCGGCTCTGCTTGTCGCTCTTCTTGAATAGGCTCTCTCTGCCATAAGATGACACACTCCTATCCTCACATCCTTCTTAGCATCCCCAGAAGAACCAAAGTCTTTGCTGATAGGTCTGGCAAGAAAGTCCCAAGACTCTGGTCAGGTCTGATTGAAAGATCCCATCTATGAGCCAATGGCTGCCTTGGGGTGTGGTGTCAGCTGACTGGCCAGTCCTGGGTCACACACTTGCTCCTCTGGCGGGGAAGTGTGAAAAGGATGGAGGTGGGAAAGGGGAACAGACAAAATCAAACGTCCATTAAAAGGTCTTTATGAAGCCAGACATTCCAGGGACTTCTGAAGGCTGCAGCTCTAGCCCTGGCTTGTCTCAGCACTGCACCGGGGCTGTGGAGACTCTGCCAGGGGTTACTGCCAAGATCAGGCCCCACGGCATTCTCAACAGGACCAGCGCCTGGAATTCCAGAGTATTCCACCCGTGATTCTGTTCTGCCCTCTCAATTCAATGAGATGGAAGACCTGGATTAATGACGGTTATTGTCCCAGGGAAACTGAGATGTAAAAACCTGAATGGCTTAAAAATAACTTGGTTTTGTTGTTGGCGTTATTATATCACCTCCTTGCGCACACTGGGACTTAGGTCTTCTTTTAGTCTTCATTATTTCACAGACAAGGAAACAGAAGCTATGAAAGTTGGAGTTACCTTCAAAAAGGCCATCCAATTATAAAGTGGGTTTTGAAAGGGATTAGAATCCAAAGCCACTGCTTCTCACCCATAAACCACACCGCTGAGGTGGCTACTGTCAGCCTGTCCTTGTCCATTAATTCACTCATTGCCCAAACACATTTGAGCATTTGTTATGCATCAGACACTGTTCAGTGGTGCCAGATATTATAACAGTGATTGAAACAAAGTTCCTGCCCTTGTGGGGTTATATCCCAATGGAGGAGGGAGGCATGACACAAAAATGGAGAGACATAGTGAAAGGCCTGGTGGTGAGAAGTGCTTGCATGAAGAGTGGGGACAAGGCAGGGCCTGTCTGGAAGAGGGGTGTTTCTGGTAGAGGGAACAGCAAGTACAAAGGTCCTGAGGTAGGAACTCGGGGGTGGTGCTTCAGAAAAAGCAAGGAGGTCGGTATGGCTGCAGTAGACTGAAGAAGGTAGTGAGAGACAGGCAGTAGGTGAGTGGGAGAGGTAACGTGGAGGGGGGAGGGAAGACCCCGGAAGCCACTCTTAGTTCTTTGGATTTTACTCCAAGTGAGTTGAGACACCTCTGGAGCACTGTAAGCAGAGAAGTAAGAGCTATTTGCATCCCCTTAAGAAAATTTCCCTGGGACAGCCGTCCTCTTAGAAGCTTTCCCAATGAATACAGAAGACTAGAGGGTTGAGAGAAAAGTGGAACAAATTCCACTTACAACTACTTCCTTCCCCTCACCCAGCAAACTGCACCGCAGCCAACAGCAAGTACAGTATGGTCCTGCTCGGCCAGGTTGCCCTTCACCGGGCAACAGTGCTGTTGGGCTAATCTGTGCTGCTGCAATGTGCTCCTGGCTAGCTGCCTGTTTCACCAGAGACGGGTCACACCCGGGAGGCTGGGCCTCCTCCCCTTGAGCGGAAGTAAGTCTCCCACGGAGGCGGGTGGAGGAACCAGAGGCTGAGGCGGGACAGATCCAACTGAGGCCCCAAGACCACTGTCACTTAAGAGGAAGAAAAATGTGAAGAGAGGGCCTCCCTGGTGGCGCAACGGGTTAAGTGCAGCGCTGTGGAGCTGTCGGAGGCTGTGGCGCGAGTTTGATCCCTGCCAGGGAGATTCCCACAAGGCGCGCCAGACCTCTCCTGCCTCACCCGCTGCTCCCCTCAGCAGTGTATTTCAACCAATCTGCCTGTTCTCCCCACTCTGTCTCTGGTGAACCCTTTCACCACCCCACACCTCTGGCTTGCACCCCAGCTTGCTTGTATGCAAAAATAAATAAATCTTTAGAAAAAAAAATGTGAAGAGATTCACCAAATCCCACCCCGGAACCCTGGGGGATGTAAGAGAGATGGGGGAGGGGGTCCAAAGAAGACCCACTTGGGGAGGAGACCACGCTAGGAATAGGAGAACCTAGTTACATGACATGTGGGACAAGAGAATGGGGAATGCAACTGTCTGGAGCAAAAGAGAGGAACAACCAGAAAGACAGAATGTTTCAGAACTAGATGAAAGAGGTGGGAGAAGCAGGAGCTAAAAACAGAGAGCTAGACAGGGGCCAGACTACAGGAAGATTTGGGAGCTCACTCTCCGAGCTGTGGGAAGCCACTGATGTTTTACAGGGCAGTGACACCATTCACGTCTCTGAAACACTCTCACGCCACTGTGCAGGATGTAGGCTGTCGGGGCGGGACTGGTGAGGTTGGACTCACCCAGATGAGAGAAGACGGTGATCTGGACTAGAATGAGGGGGGAGAGTGAAGCTGGAGAGAAGTGGGGAGAGTTGGGGTAGGATTTGGCGGTAGAATGGAATGACAAAGATGAGAAATTCCTAGGTTTCTGGTGGCCTGCAATGCCTCTTACTGACGCGAGGAAGAAGGAGGGCAAGTCCGCCCGCGACGCAAGCGAGGGAAACCCCCCATCTTGGCCATCTACTGGCGACTCTTCCTGACTGTCTGACACGGAGGCATTCGAGGAGCTGGGAACATGTCATCTCAAAAACAAAAACCAAAACCAAAAACACCCCAAAACCAAGTGCAGCCCTTTCCGATGAGTACATTCAGTGCTGGGAAAAGCCTCCTCCTTCTACTGGTCGTCTCACTCCTCTGTGACCGGGCTGAGGCTTCTTGTTCACC
Organism: Scalopus aquaticus; assembly: GCA_004024925.1. Lineage (NCBI taxonomy): Eukaryota > Metazoa > Chordata > Mammalia > Eulipotyphla > Talpidae > Scalopus > Scalopus aquaticus. The sequence goes on from PVIJ01021991.1 coordinate 12,249, forward strand.
ACTGGCGTTAGGCACCACTGCTCCAGCCCGGTCTCCCACTGGGAGCCTGCCCTCTAGGGGTTTTAGCAGGTCCTGGGACGAGGAAGGGCAGATTATGGGGGTTATTCACAGGCCTGCACGCATGTCACTGGGCTGGTGCGCAAAATTCCAGAGAGGGGGAAACAAAAGTGGGACTGGAGTCGCTGGCAGGAATCAGATAGTAGACAATAGTTTATTCTCTTACTAAAGCAATGCAGAGAAGTGCAGGAGGTAAGAGTATGAAAGGAGGAAGTGGGGCCCTTTAGGAGACTAATGGGTCATCCAAGTGAGAGTTGATGGTGATGGTGGCAGAGGAGAGAAGCAGGTGGATTTGAAAAATCAGGAAAAACAGTAAGCTTGGGGGATTGAGTGAAGGGGAATGAGGGCAAGGATGAGTTAAGAAATGCACCACGAGTTAAGAAGTGCACAAGTTTCTGGCTTGGGTAACAGGTGCATGGCGGGAGAACTTGCTGGGGGGTAGGTCGGCAGGAGAGAACCCCTTGTGGGGTGGACATGAGTTCAGAAGTGACTGCACTGAGTTTGGCATGTCCGTGCGACACAAACGGAGATGCTCACGTGGTAAGTGAATCTCCGAAGCTGGAGCTGTGCTAGAGGTTTCTGTGTCACCAGCACACCGAAAGGAGCTAGAACCATGAAAGTAGCTGCCACTGACCAGCCAGAGAAGACAGAGATGAGATGATGGGGGGCTTAGAATAGAACCCTGCAGAATGATGGGGAGCACAGAGGTCCCTAAAGAATTCTCAGATGGGTGGCTAAGAGCTCAAATTAAAGTCAGGAGAAGGTTGATTCCAGGAAGCTAAGGCGAGAAGAGGAAGGAGCTGGAGCATGGTCGATGGTGTCAGATGCTGCTGAGAGTTCCAGGAAAGTCAGCTCTCTGATGTGTCTATTGGATTTAGTGACGATGACGTTGTTGTTTACTTGGCGAGAGGCTTTAGAGAAGCGGTGGGGGCGGGAGCCAGACTTAGAGTGGGTGGAAGAGTGAATGGGGATGCAGAAACGGATGTGGTGACTCACTCAAGGGACTTGGCCCCAAAGGAGGAGAGAGGCATCAAGTGGTGGTAGGAGAAGGTGGGTCGAGGGCGGGTTTATTTTTATGATGGCAAATGATGTGTAAGTGCAGGTGGAGAGGAGACTGGAGAGAGAGACAAGATGGGATAGACAGATGTCACCAACTAGCAACCACAGGAAAGCTTGTTCTGTCCTGGCACCCCTCTGATCAGTAGATGCTTGCTCCTTCTATTGAGCCAAATGCTATTTCCCTGTGGTTTCCACTTCGGTTAGGGGTCTGTCCTCGGTGCCCCTCCTGCTTGACACTCTTCACATGGCTGCACCGTGCTAATGTCTCTCTCCTCTTCTTCAAAATAATGGACCCCAGGCCTCTGGCTGTGTGTCCCCAGCACAGTAACCAGAACCTTTACAATATCAGCTAAACCCACACAACCACCCTGTTGTCCAAGGCCTCTTGAAAGGCGGTGCACGCACTCTTGCTTTGCAGGTGGAATCACGAAATAGGTCGACCTCACAAAACAAACTGCTTTTTAAAAAATGCACATATCCTTTGATCCAGAAATTTATCCAAAGCATAACTCCTGAGGTTTGAGAAGATTCTTGTGTAAGTGCAGACCCTGCAACATGAGAGAGGCGAGTGGAGGCAGTGATGCTTAGTGCTTAAGAGAACAGCCTGAGCAACCTTCCTGGTGAATGACTGTATGCTTTCCCCGAGGGTCAGGAAGGATATGAGGATGCCAGCTTTCACTGCTGCTGCTCAACATAATACTGGAAGTTCTAGCCAGAGCAATAAGACAAGAAAAAGAAAAGATATTCATGTTGGGAAGCAAGAAGGAAATCTTTATACTTGGATGATATGATCGTATATAGGGAGAATCCTAATCAATTCGCAACAGAATTACTAAATTTGGTAGACTTTAATTCTATAAAACTATAAAGATCAATAAAGCTGCAAGCCACAACAGGATCAGCACACAAAAACCAGTCCCTACACCAGCAAGAAGCAATCCATTTCTGCCACAGCAGCCATGGCTTGGGGTTTCCTCGTGGAGGTGGGCCTCAACAAAGAGACCAAGAACATGAAGCAGTCAAGGCACAGTTGCCACTGTGGATGCCTCATCAAGCACCCCAAGAGTGGCAGGATATGAGCTGGGAGGTGTGCAGCTTGGCCTCCCACAGCAAGGGCCATGGAGCTGCCCAGGGTCTCCTAGGACAAGTGGGGCCTTGAGTTCACCAAGAAGGGTGATGGCATTAGGAGGTGCAGGCTTTGAGAGGTCAAGACAAAGATGGCGCCAAGAGGAAGAGAGAGGAGTGGGGTGACATGGGCCCCGAGCCCCTCCCCCACCTTCCATGATAAGATAAAATCTTTTCAGAGGAAAAAAAGAGAAGCAATGTTAAAAAAGAAATTAAGACATCAGTTCAATTTATAGTAGCATCAGAAGAGCTTTAAGTTGTGGGGCCTGTGTTGCTACTTATGACATGTCTCAGTCTAGTTTGGCTGCCTTGGCAAAATGCCAAAGACGGGTGCCTTTCAACCACAGACCTTTATCTCACTATATTTCTGGAGGTGGAGGCAAGTCCAAGATCAAAACATCAACAGTTTTAGTGTCTGGTGAGAGCCCACTTCCTGGTTCACACAGGAGCAGACCTTCTGCAGCTGTGGCCCGTTGGGGTCAAAAGGGCAAGGGAGGCCTTATTGGGGCATGAACGCCATTGATGAGGGCCTAATCACCATGAACTCCTCAGGTCCTAACACCATCACTGCTGGGGCTGGGTTTCAATCTGTGAATTTTGGAGGACCCATGGCCGCATTTGACCCGAGACTTTCTCTCTGCGCCAATTTGTTCACCTATAAAGTGACTCTTCCATACAGGGTCTTTTTGTAGGAGGTGAGGATTGAAAGAGTTAATATGTTATTAAAATAGGCTTAGAAGAATGCCTGGCACATGGTAAGAGCTACTTCAGGGTTAACCAAACCAATGTTTATTACTGGGCAATGGGATGGAAGTTCCAGTTAAAAATCCATCAGTAAGAAACTGGCTGGCAAATTCATGACTTACCTCCTGGGATGAACCACATGGACTTGCCCACAGGCACCTGTTTGGTCTAGTGGGCCAACTGTCTCTACTTAAATATACAATACTCTGTAACCGATACAGGGGTTACGTGTGTCTTTATCGTACATATGATATGATACGGTGTATCTTTATCACACATTGGTCACTACTGTCATGGAAATAAGTCCTAACACATGGCTGAGTAAAAGAGCAAATTATAAAACAGCATGTAGGATGCAGCCATGTTTGTCTAGGTGTGGGTATAAAGAATTATCTGGAAGGCGGTCTCAAAGTTTCAACAGTGAGAACCTCTGGGAGGGAAAAAGTTGGAAGCTTTCCATGTTTTCCTGTGAAATTTACCCTTTGACAACGACAGAGAGGATTTTCTTTAAAGACCTGTTTTTTTTGTATTGTTTTGTTTTGTTTTTTAAAGATGTATTTTTATTTATGCATACAAGAATGGGAGTGCAGAGCAGAGGTGCGGGTGGCGAGAGGATTCACCAGAGACAGAGTGGGGAACAGAACAGGTGGACCTACTGTACACTGCTGAGGAGAGCAGCGGGGCAAGACAGGAGAGGTCTGCAGCGCCCTCTGGGTCAGCTCCCTGGCCGGGGATCGAACTCGTGCTGCAGTGGCTGTCGATAGCTTCATAGTGCTGAGAGTTAACCCCTTGAGCCACCAGGGAGGCTCCTAAAGACGTGTTTTGTTGGACCTCCCTGCTGGCGCGGCAGTTGGGCGCTGTGCTGTGGAGCTGTCGGCAGCGGCGACATGGGTTCAGCGCCCGGCCAGGGAGATTCCCACATGGTGCGGTGGACCTCTCCTGCCTCGCCTGCTGCTCCCCTCAGCAGTGTATTTCCCTCGATCTGCCTGTTCTGCTCCCCACTGTCTCTGGTGAACCCTCTTGCCGCCCCACGCCTCTGGCCTATACCCCAGCTTGTATGCATAAATAAATAAATATTAAAAAAAAAAGACGTGTTTTGTTGTGTATATACAGCATACCTTCTTTGGCTACTCATGTGTCTTTGGCACGTAGATGACCATGGCTTTATAACTGAGGCCACCAGAGGGTGGGGGTGGAAGCAAACTGGGGAGGGAACTCCATGGACGAGGATGGAGGTTATTGGTACTTTGGCCTCTAGATTGGGTGACAGTGTATATCAGAAAGGGTGTGACCCCCTTCTCCTAAATCATGTCAGCAAATGTTACCACACTAAAAAATGATGCAGCTATTTTTAAAAGGGTCTCACAAATCCTGAACAAGAGCTCCTATTGTCTAATCAGGGCCATGGGTTGTCTCTGCCCAGCTGGGCTGCTGAGCTTCAGGCGAGGCCTTCACATGCCTCCATTCTATTTCCTCTAATTGGCTAACACTAATCGATTAGGACTCCCTCCTTTGGCTTTCCGTTCAGTAGAAGATGCATAGAACACTGACCTCTGCAGCAGGAGAGGGGGAGGTAATTTGGGAAATGTGGGAAGGAAGGGCTTTCCAGGTGTGCTGGATGATGGGGAAGGCTGAGGGCCCCAGGACATTAGAAGTAAAGATGGACGCAGTGAGCTGTGGCTCCCCTACCCCATCAAGCTAGTTCAGGGAAAGGAGGGAGTGGGGGAATGGGCGGCCCTCCAGAAGCCACAATAGGCCTACCATGTGGTGGAAGGCTGAGTAACAACACCCCCGACCCCCTCTCCATGTCCCAATCCCCAGACCTTGTGACCATGTTTCCTGACTTGCAGAAGTTTTTTTTTTTAAGAATTTTTTTTAAAGATTTATTTATGCATACAAGCTGGGGTACAGGCCAGAAATGTGGGGCGACGAGAGGGTTCACCAGAGACAGAGTGGGGAGCAGAACAGGCAGATCAGAAACACACTG
>PVIJ01021992.1:0-17219 GCA_004024925.1 Scalopus aquaticus
CATTTGTTGTTGCCTGTATTTTTAATGTGTGCCATCCTCTCAGGTGTGAGGTGGTATCTCATAGTGGTTTTGATTTGCATTTCCTTGATTATAAGTGATGTTGAGCATTTTTTCATGTATCTTTTGGCCATTTGCTTTTCTTCTTTGGAGAAGTGCCTTTTGAGCTCTTCTGCCCATTTTTTGACTGGGTTATTGGCTTTGTTTTTGTTGAGTTGTGTGAGTTTGTTGAGTTCCTTATAAATTTTTGTTATCAGTCCTTTATCAGATGTATTGTGTGCAAAGATCTTTTCCCCGTTGGTAGGGTGTCTGTTAGTTTTGGTTAATGTCTCTTTTGCTGTACAGAAGCTTTTTATTTTGATGTAATCCTATCTGTTTATCTTGTCTTTCACTTCCTTCGCTTTGAGGGATGTGTCCTTCAAGATTTTGCTGAGATGTATGTCGTGTAGAGTTTCACCTATATTTTTTTATGTGTAAGAAGGATAACTTTTAAATTGGAATATAAATTGGAAATCTTTTGTCCCAGTTTGGCAGAAAAGGCCTGCACATAAGCGCCTGTGTAATAACTATTAACTCTCCTGGATTATAGTGGTCCAGGTTTTGAGGTTTTACCACTTATGCCCATACTATTTAAGCCACACAGCCCATTTTTTGGTGATAGGATTTTCAAAATGAATTACATATATATATATTCTCCAAATATACTTTTGGATTTCCAAAAAAAGACTGACTTTTCTTTTTAATATTAGAATGCTAGCCCAGCTTTTTCCCTGCCTGCGTCCCTCCTGTTCTCTTTTTTTCATGCTATTTTGACTAATATGAATTCTGAGAGTGCCCGTTGTTTCTCGGGGGGCATCCACAAAAAACATACCCCCTGTTACTGCTTGATAAATGGTAGTAAAGATACCGAAATATATTCTATATTTCTTGGGAAACAGATGATTTCCATCAGCCCACTTTGAGGCTTCTAAACTTGTTACAACCAGTTGGGTAAGGTATTAAGGTAGTGAAATAAAATTTGATCATTCTCATTTGTAGAGAAAGATAGCTTATCTCTCTTGGAAATGTTACCACACACAGAAATGAATAAACTGATACCTCTCTTAACTCCCTTTCGGTCTTATTTCCAAGGTCAAAAGATGCATCAAAAAATACATCTGTGTAACTGCAGACAGTCACATTTCTGCCTGTACCTCAGTTCATTTGTCTTCTGCAAGAGAGGAGAATCTTTTTTCCAGGATGACAAGATTTATAGCACTGCCTTTGGGTAGTGGACACATTTTGCAACATCTTGATGGCTCACAATGAACCTTTTAATTGGCCCCTCATTGTGTACAACATTATAACAGCCCACTGGATGGGCTTGGCCGCTGACTCAAGCTGAGCAGACACTCTTCCCAGGGAATGTGAAAGTGGGGATGGGAGGAGAAAGAGAGAACAAGTCTTTCCATGTGGCTGGAACTATAAAAGTAAATTTGGGAGTTGTGGCTGCCAGCTGCCATATGGCTCAAATAACTGAGGAAGTCAGATGCTGAGGAAAACAATGGAGTAAGAAACAATGAGTTCTCTGAGTTCTGCAGACCTTCCTGTGCTAACTCCAGTCCTTCTGATGTCTAACTTCTTACATCCCTATCCTTGGCTCAGTGAGATACCCCAGCTTTCTTATAATTGCCCTTTCCTACTTAAAATCTCTCACGTTGCTCTCTACTGTCAACATAAACACCCTGTTAAATCCTGGGCTGGCTGTGCTGTCCCCACAAGCCCCTCCCAGAGGTACTTGTTCCTCTGGGGTCACCCTGTGGAGGGCTCTCCACTCCTTAGTGATGGGCTCCACCCATCAAGGGAGAAAATACACAGATCAGAGTAGAAGGAATTGACCAGAACAAATTCAAATCTAACCACATCACTTAACCACTGTTTGACCTTTCACAAGGTCCTTAAGCTCTCCGAACCTCCATTTATGTATATAGTAACACCTGCCTGGCAGGACTGATGAAATCATGTATGTAAAAATTTAGAACAGGGCGAGGCTATAGCAGACACTCAGAGTCGGATGGCAATGGGTGGAATGGTGACCTATAAACACGACGGTTCCTGGCCCAGTAGCTGTGGTGATTGTCACCTGGCACCAGGGACATGTAGAAGACACTCCACCACATAAGTAGTGAGATACTACTAGATGGTTTTCAGTTTTTCTAATATTTCTCTGCAGTGTCACCCTTACAATTAAATCTTCATGCACGTATTAAGGTAAGTTAAGCCAAAACACAGACATATTCTCCTGGCTCTTGATACATATTGTCAAAATCCTTTCCAAAAAATGAACTTAGTTCCACCTCCACCAGCAGGTTATGCCTACACAGTATAGTAGACAACTAGTTCTCCCTTAAATCAATTCTCCCTTCCCTCCATCATAATTGAGTTTTAGCTGAGTACAGGACTACCCACGCTGACTGCATCTCCCGGCTTCTTTTGCCATCATTTGTGGCCATGAAAGAAAGTTCCTACAATGGGCCTCCCTGGTGGCGCAGCGGTTAAGCGCTGTGCTGTGGAGCTGTAGGCAGCGGTGATGCGAGTTTGATACCCGGACAGGGAGATTCCCACATGGCTACATGGCTGGCAGACCTCTCCTGCCTTGCCCACTGCTCCCCTCAGCAGTGTACTTCGGTCTATCGGCCTGTTTTGCTCCCCGCTCCATGCTCCCCGCCCCACGCCTCTGGCCTGTACTCCAGCTTGTATGCATAAATAGATAAATCTTTAAAATAAGAAAGAAAGAAAGAGAGTTCCTACAAAGTCAACTTCCAAATGTTTTACTTAAAAGGAAACTGCTTGCCTCCAGTGCCCCTCATTCTCCCTTCCCACAGACAGGAACTCACCACAGACTGGTCATATAAATGAGGACAGAGCCCTAGAAGATGGCACAGCCAAAAGCCTGAAGGGCCGTGGGCCCCTGAACAGCCTCGTGGAGCACTGACCCACCCACTCAGTAACCTGGAGCACTTCCTTCCAATGGTTATGTGAGAGGTCTCTTTGCCACAGAATGTCAACTTACATCTTAATAGCACAGTAGAGTTAATGCATTTTTTTGGTTAACAATAGTAAGACACTCTGTAGTTCTAGTTAGTTTTTTATTATTAGCACATCTTCATGACTATTTGCATCATCTCTAACAAAATGATGTTTCCTCTGCATACATCTGACAGTATTGCATTTTTAAAATAAGTGTTATTTATACCTACATTAAGGACATGTTCCTTCATTGCAAAAGTGCAACAGGTTTCAGTGTCACTCACTCTACTCCTTTACAGTTCCTTCAGTGTTAATGTACAGCATGTGTCTCCTCATAGGGAGCCACTAAATTTCAGGATATAATTGACATATGCAGACTTAAGTATATCCTTGCAGCATTCTTGTTTATTTTCAAGTCTGAACTGGCAGTTGAACATCTGTAAATATTTTGTAGGATTACAAGTAACATTTCTAGAGAGTTAAATTAGTTGTATGATCCATAGTGGAGACGACAGTCTAATTTTTATAAAAGTAACTCCCTCACTACTGTAGTGGTCCAATGTTAACTAGGTCTCTCCTATAGAAGCTTATGGAAACTTGTGATATAATGCTCTCTCATGCTCTCTCATGATATACTAGTGTTGGATTACATATGAGCACTTCTAAATTATATATAGATGATTCTAGAAATAAAGTGAATATTAAAAGGGTTCATGCAAACAATTCCTTTAAAATGTTTAATGTTTTCTTTGCTTGCAAATATTAAATTGCTCTGTGATCAACACCTCCTTTATTCCCTCCTTCATTCTCCTTTATTCTCTCAAGGATCACAACTCCATTCTGTCTACTGTCCAGTGTCTGAAAAACAGTTGCTTTATTTATTTTATCCAGTTTTATGGATATTTATTGTACAAAGGTTAATTCGTTATTTAAGCCATTTCTATTTCATTTTTTTGAAGATTTATTTATTTATGCATACAAGCTGGGGTATAGGCCAGAGGTGTGGGGTGGTGAGAGGATTCACCAGAGACAGAGTGGGGAGCAGAACAGGCAGATCCACTGAAATACACTGTTGAGGGGAGCAGTGGGCAAGGCAGGAGAGGTCTGCTGCACCATGTGGGAAGCTCCCTGGAGGGGGATCAAACTTGTGCTGCAGTGGCTCTGGATAGCTTCATAGTGCTGTGCTCAACCTGTTCTACCACCAGGGAGGCCCTTATTCCATTTTTTATTTCATAGACGTCTATGAAATATTGAATCTTACTTTTTCTACCTTAATATCATATAAGAATTGACTTATATAAAATAAAACATTCAGGAATCAAGACAGCCCTAAAACTTGCATCACATCATTGGCCTTTTTTCTGTTGCAATTCATTGATCCTTCACTATGAAAGCAAATGCTATTCTCTCCATTTATCTTCCCTCATCTATGCTACCATCCACTCCTTAGGCAACTCCTCTACACATACTGTGAGGCTTCCACTTTCTTACTACTTTGGTTTAGTGGTCTCTATGAATTATTTCAGTTTCAGTTTACTTCCTCCTACCAACAAAGAACTTGCCCTCTCAGTCTCCCATTAGAACTCTTGAAGAGACAATCTCATCCCTGCCCTGTCCTTCTCTGGGTGGAATTTTGGGGACCAAGTCTTTATTCCAAGTTATGACAAAAAAGGCTGGTGAAAAAGTGAAGTGTGTCGGTCACTCTGTGCAGAACATGTCTGCCCAGGGCTGCTCACTTGCAGGGGCCATGGCTAGAGTTCTGCTAGAAGGAGCAGCGGGTATGGTGGTCACTGAAATTGGCCTAGAGCAGTATATTATTTTAAAATCCCTCTCCTTCTGAACACGATCTTTTGAGGCTGGAAACCATGTTCTAAATATTGGTTAATGCCTAATACAGGTATTACTCGGAATGCAGTAGGGTCTCTATAAATCTTACGGAAGGAAGAAATGAATTGATGAATGGCTATCTTGACTCCCCAGTTAGACTGTTGGTTCCCTAGATCTTTCAGATTAACAGACTACAAGAATACGTTGGAGGCTGTTTTTAAGAAATGCTGTGTTTTGGGGCCTTCCTGGTGGTGCAGCGGTTGGGCGCTGTGCTGTGGAGCTGTCCGCAGCTGCGTCGCAAGTTTGACGCCCCTCCGGGGAGATTCCCACATGGCGCAGCAGACCTCTCCTGCCTCGCCTGCTGCTCCCCTCAGCAGTGTGTTTCCATAAATCTGCCTGTTCTGCTCCCCACTCTGTCTCTGATGAACCCTCTCGTCACCCCACACATCTGGTCTGTACCCCAGCTGGTATGCATAAATAAATAAATCTTAAAAAAAAAAGAAATGCTATGTTTTTGAAAAATAATTGAAGCACGAGTAGAAGTGTTTTGTACTTCAGCCTTATAATGATTTTTAATTTTCATATCAATTCTTAATCTGTACATATAAGATTTGGAGTGGCCTGAACAATAATTTGTTTTCTTGTGCTCTTAAATGCTCCCCAATTAGAATTTTTTAATAACAATTTAGATTGGTCTTCTTTAATTTGTCTGAGTCATATTTTTCTGCACTTCTCTGGGTGTTAAAAATCACTTTGTGCAGATAGCAGGTATATATTTAAATATTTGTTAACCCCCCTGTAAGCTAGTGAGTCATTGACCTTGAAGCTAAAGTGGCATTGGATTGCACCCTGGAGAACTTAATTGTACCCATGGTAACACAGAGCCCTCTTGCCTACATTTCCTCCCTACATCTTTGTTATATTTAAAGGAGGAAATCATTATTTACTTTTGATTTGATATTCTGATTTTTTAAGGCATAAATTCCTAACCTCAGTCATTCTTGTGATCAAATATTGCATAGCAACAATAAAGGATGATTCTAAGAAATACCTTAAAAAATGAAAAGTGATGTGCCAATCCTACATTTTAGGTTTCAAAATGTTTTCCCTCACTTTTGCATCACAATTACCAGATGTTGCAATTAAAATTTAATTCACAAACAGGCTAACTTATGACTCATATTTTAAAAGGGCACTCCACAAAGTAACATTGTATGTTTAATTTTAAAATGTTTTTGCATATCAACACATAATTCCTATTCATTGTAAAATTACAAAATAATGAGGGGAAAAAGAAGAACATAATCTAGTAATCTCTCTTCCCCATGCTTTATTATGAGTGGTGATGGGGAAGAGCAAGGAAGAGAGAGAGAGACTGAAAGATCCCTCCCCCCTCCCCCAGTATATTTTGCTCTGTACTCTAATTTTTTTATTTAACAACATACTGTGAATGTTTTCAAATAAATTGTGCTACAGTGTAATTTTTAGTGCTTAAGTAGTGTGGATGTTTTGTTGAATAAATTCATCATACTTTGTAGTTCCTTTTTTGATGGACATTTTTACTTTTTCAACTTTCCACCAATTTCAAACAGAAACCAAAAAAGAAAAAGGAGGCAGAGATAGTCCGGGGAAAGGAAGAAGGAGCAAGGAAGAAAACTGTAGCACACATGATTAATTATTTCCTAAGCATGTATTTCCCTAGCATTATTTTGAAGTGAAATGGCTGGCTAAAAGGTATGCACTTATCAAACATTTTGTCAGGGAGCAACCAAGGTATATTGTACCCTCTCTAACACTGCATATTATCTTTTAAAATAATCCTTGCCAGTTGGATAGACAAAGATGATAGTTTAATATTATTTTGATTTTCATTTTTACTACTGATAAAAATGAAAACATTTTATCTTTATTGACCCTTATTTTCTCTTCTTTTCTGACTTACCTTCAAAAGTCCTTTACCCATTTTTCTATTTGGATTTTTTTTCTTACTGATTAGTTATACTTCTTAACACTTGGTCTCTTTGCCCTTTAGTTTTTTCATGATTTCTGAAACACTGTTTAGTTGTTTATGTACAAGCATACCTTGGAGATATTGTGGGTTTGGCTCCAGACCACCACAATAAAGTGAATACTGCAATAAAGTAAGTCACATGAATTTTTTTGTTTCCCAATGCATATAAAAGTTATGCTTATACTATCCTATAGTCTATTAAGTGTGCATTATATCTGAAAAAGCAATGTATATACCTTAATTAAATGTGACACAGATACACACAAAAATCACATGCTGTTGGAAAAATGGTGCCAGTAGACTTGCTTAACACAGGGGTGTCATAAACCTTCTTAAAACACACAATATCTGTGGAGCAAAATAAAGCAAAATGCAATGAAATGGGATATGCCTGTATTTTAAAGATCAATCTTTTGCTTTACATTAGTATACAATATAATCTCAAGATTATATAAACAGGGGCCTCCCTGGTTGCGCAGGGGTTAAAGTCTTAGCGCTATCAAGCTATCCCCAGTCACTGCAGCCTGAGTTCGATCCCCAGCCAGGGAGCTAACCCACATGGCACAGCAGAACTCTCCTGTCTTGCCTGCCGTTCCCCTCAACAATGTATCTGCCTATTCTGCTCCCCACTCTGTCTCTGGAAATCCTCTCACCCTCCCTGCACCTCTGGCCTACATCCAAGTTCTTGTATGCATAAATAAATAGAAATAAATCTTAAAAAAAGATTATATAAGCATTACACCCAAAACCTATATGGTGTTGTAAACTATTATGTTACTAAAAAAAAAAAAAAAAAACCATGTAAGCATTTTTCTATACTTTTAATAATTTTATGGTTTTATTTTTATATTAAAATCTTTAATCCACCAGGTATTTATTTGGGCACATGTTATATTTTTCTCTCCTCCAAATAATTGGCCAGTGTCTCTCTCAGTTACTAAATAATTTATACTTCCCTTGCTGATTAGGAATACCACTTTCATTATCTGTCTATTTGAGTCTGAATAGCATTGCATTTTAATGAGAAAATATAAAGTTGCCTGAGAGATCTAACCATTTTCCCTCTCAATCAGCGATTGTGTGGAAAATGAAGAGATATCAGTTCAACACCAGAAAAGTACTATATATCTCTCTGGCTTTTTTAAAGCCAGAGAATGTTATATTTTATTCAGTGTCATCGTTAATATAGATTTGTGTTGTTAGATATTCTAACCTACATTCTTTATTGTTATATATGTATATATGGGCTATAATAACATATTTTATGACCATATTTTGCTTATTAAGCCAATTGCCATCCATAAGTCAATAAGATATTCTCTTTTTTTTAATTTTTTAAAAGATTTATTTATTTATGCAAACAAGCCAGAGGCATGGGGATGCGAGAGGGTTCACCAGAGACAGAGTGGGGAGCAGAACAGGCAGATCCACGGAAATACACTGCGGAGGGGAGCAGCGGGCGAGGCAGAGAGGTCTGCCGTGCCATGTGGGAATCTCCTGGTCGAGTGTCAAACTCACATCGCAGCTGCGTACAGCTCCATAGTGCAGCGCTTAACCGCTGCACCACCAGGGAGGCCCTCAATAAGATATTGTTAATGTAGTGTGTGGTATATGCACACTTGTGTGGATGTGTCATAATTATTCAGAAGCTAAATGTTACTTATGAGTTTGAGATACTTCAGAGATTTCATGTATGTGGGTGACTTTGTGTAACCAGTCACAGATTTTAAAGTTTTATGTAGCTGTTCGGGTTTTTCCAATATAATCAACATAATTACACCACAGAAATTCAGATGAACTTTGCTATTCTTTAAACTGAAATTGCAAACGCTTATGTGGAACTGTAGATGCATCTGTGTAAAAGATGGATCTATATTTGTGCTTTAGATATTCCTTTTGCCTAAGCAAAAAAAAAAAAAAGTTACAAAGATACATATTTCTGATCTAAACAATAACCTGACTTTTAGTTTTAGTAAGGATGTCAGGTTTGATGGTGAGTACCGCGAGCTGGGATTTACTTGGGAGCAATGACTTTCTCAACCATTTTACTTATAACTGAGCCATAATTAAGCCACCTACCATTAGGTACTCCTGAAAATACTGTAATTGGTCATTAATGCATGTACTATCTCATTGTGGTAAATGTTGGTCATAACGGTGACAATGATTTAGGTCAAATTACGTAACCATACTCATAAGGGTAAACCTGCAGAATTATACATTATCTCCCTCCGAGGACCAGTAACTCACTTTTCTTCCCCTGCATACATTCTAATAAGACACTTAGAGAGAAATATTTTGGTATATTTGATAAATGTTACAAATAATACTTGCTATCTAAAACCAAGATTAAATCCTGTGTGTGAGGCTGACTGAAAAAAGAGCTACACAGTGATTACCAAGAAAACGGTCTGTGAATTGCTTGGACAGAATCTCTAAAGCCTGTTTTTTTCCCAGTGCTCATTTATAGTGAAGAAAACAAGCCAGGTGGCAGGGGATTTTCGCCTGAAAAAAGGCTTACTTCCCCTTCCCTGAGAGACAAATTTGATTTTATCTCTTGGCTCATATTATAAAGTGTGGCTGTTTTCCAAATCAGTACTTTAGGTTAATTTTTTTTTTTAAGATTCTCACTTCCTTCCCTTTAATTATACTTTCTTTAGTTTATTGAGAATATTGGCTACTGCTTCTCCACAGGTCTCTCATAAATAAATTCATTTCACTTACTCTAGCTTCTGTCCTAGGGCAAGAATCTCATGATCAAGTCTCTCCACTTTTCTTGTAAAACCTGTGCTTTATGCAATAAGCTTAAGAAAACTAAGTGATAGTCTTTCTCTTGGAAGTTTTTCTGATCTCACTCCTGTACCTTGTCTTTCTCCCTTTACTTTTAATTGTTGTTCCAGTGTGTTTTCTTTTCTGGCCTGTCCTCTTCAGTTCACAATTATTATTATGTTCTCAGATGTCAAATAGATCACACAGTGCTATTTCCATTTCATTGCTCAGTTCAGAACCTTTTTATTGGAAGATCCATGAGCACAGGATTTAAGTCCACCTTGTACACAATAGAACATGCAGTGCCCACCACAGCATGCTGAGTAATTGTATGGAATTCATAATAGCCTTCATTTTCTAGACCCATTTAATAATGATAGACACAAAGGATATTTGCCTTTTACAGATGAAAAGTCTGAAACTTAGAAGAATTAAGTAACTTGCACTTGGTCACAAGGCTAGTTAAAATTGAAGATCCAAAAGATGACTTAATCCTGGGTATGGAAGGCCCCGTGCCTGCACTCAATCTCCGCACTAACTGAGTAGGATGTAACTGTAGAAGGGTATTCTGGAACTAGACAGTACAAGTTTGAATCCTGATTCTAACACCTAAGAGTTGATATAAATTCTCTGTGCTTCAATTTCTTTCATAAAATAAGGGCCATTAATTGAACAAATGTCATTTTTCTTTTTTAAAAAAAAAGATTTATTTATTTATGCATACAAGAATTGGGGTGGAGGCCAGAGGTGTGGGGTGGTGAGAGGATTCACCAGAGACAGAACAGGGAGCAGAACAGGCAGATCTACTGAAATACACTGCTGAGGGGAACAGTGGGCGAGGCAGGAGAGGTCTGCTGCACCATGTGGGAAGCTCCCTGGCCGGGGATCAAACTCGTGCTGCAGTGGCTGCGGGTATCTTCATAATGCTGAGACCCATTGCGCCATCAGGGAGGCCCAAATGTCATTTTGCAATGTCGTTGGTTGCCAGTCATTTCACCTCAGAAACATTCTCCAATCTACTGCATTGGCTGTTCATACCCATGCACTTGACACTGATCGTTGCCCAGGGTTTGGATCTGTGGAAATGAAGGCTTAAGTCACTCTAGTAGGCAAAATCCTCAGTTGAGATGTTAGCTGCAAGTAAGGAAATTTAGAATAGGTAATATACAAGATATAGTTATGGCTTCATTAACAGTACAGGAATCAATAGTCTGGCCATACGTTACTATAATGTGTGAAGACCAAAAAATTACCTTCTTTTTCCTTTTAAAAGTAAGGATAATCACTGTTTTCGTCTTCGTTTCTTTCTGTCACAACCATTGCTGCTGCTGGTCCCAACAACTATTTATAGAATGTGCTGGTAGTAATTATATTTACCATTAGACCTTGGGTTACAAGACTATAAGGACCAGACCAGGAAAAGACTGGGCTTGAACTACAATGGACATTTTATAGCTAGAGATCAATAACTGGAAGACTAGAAGAACAACAAACCCAAGATGTTCTTCCACCAGCTGGATGTACCTTTGGGCTTGGAAGGAGGGCAACTTGAGAGGCTACTGTACTAGAAATGCTCTATTAAATGGCGTAGAAATATTTTTATCATCATACATGTGGAGAGAAGCAACTAAATAATGAAACACAGCACATAGGCCAGCCACATAAGGCTCACTGTCACAATTCTTTCCCTGGTTGAGGGGGGAGTGGAGTGGAGGTGGGGATGGGGGATAGCAGCAAACATTCATAGAGGTAACTCAGTCCAGTAATGGCTGAGTGACATGGGGGTCAAACTCTGACCCTCACTGGCCAAAAAGGCTTGCTCTCCTGAGAAACTGAAATTTTTGAACTGAGATGCATAAAGATGGGGAGGACAGCTTATGGATTCCTTTTATTGAATTTACCTCCTTACCCAATAATTCTCAAGATTCTATGAGATATTCCTTATCTTTCTAGTTAAGTCAACTTAACTAGAATTATTATTTTCAATCAGAACCTTAACTACCAGGCCTCCCTGGTGGTGCAAGGGGATCAGTCCCAGCACTATGAAGCTGTCTGCAGCCACTGCAGCACATCTGCGGCCAGTCACTGCAGCCTGAGTTCGATCCCCAGCCAGAGAGCTAACCCACATGGCGCAGCAGACCTCTTCTGTCTCACCCACTGCTCCCCTCAGCAGTGTATTTCAGTAGATCTGCCTGTTCTGCTCCCCACTGTCTCTAGTGAATCCTCTCACTGCACCTAACACCTCTGGCCTACACCCCAGCTTTTGTATGTATAAAGTCTTAGAAAATAAAAGAACCTAACTACTACACTTCCCTGAATTGCCTTCTCTCCTTAATCCTTGATGTATTCCTTTTCTGACACTCTCCACCAAATGCTGTAGCTCCCCTAGAATGTCATGAATTTCTGCTGTTCATCTACATGAAATCCCTTTTCCCCCATTCCTGTACACTTGAGCAAGGATTCTCTCCTCTGTGACACTCTCCATCATCACTCTGTACTTATTTTGCTCTGGTGTGTCCTCTGCTCTGTCCATAGGGCTTGTCATTCCACAATCATGTCATGGCACCAAATGTATCCACTACAGGCTCTGCTTTGCTTGTCTGTTTCTCCCACAAGATGGCAAGGTCCTTGAAAGTAGGGGAATTTCCCACTTGACTTTATTTTTCCAGGTCATTATTACAATGCCTGCCACACAGAAGACCATGAAGCAGAACAGTTTCTTCATCCCAAGAACATGCTCAGGCTTACGTGCTAGGAGAATGTGAAAAACAATGGAAAAGAGCCAGGATCTTTCTAGAACTGAGGACACAGACAGCTAGTCTCTAAACACATGAAAGATCCAGACAACTTAGAGCCACTACCCTACCCACAGCTGACTCAGAAAATGAATAAACCCAGATAATTCCAGAAGAGTTGCCCAACTAATGGAGACGTTCCAAGAAAAATTAAATGCCTATTTTAATCCACTGACCTTTGGGATGGCTTGTGAAGCAGCATTTTTGTGGCAGTGCATATCTGGTACAATATCTGTGCATAGATTTTACCTGGGATCACCAACTTTAGTTTTGCTAGCTTGACAGAAGATTTAAATTTCAAGAACTTCTTTTAAAAGTTCCACTATGAATGTGAAGAATGGATAAATGTATTTACATATCAGTAGAAATAACTTTTTTTTCACTACTTGCTGGTGTTTCCAGGTGACTAATAGGACATTTTTAAAAGATTAGCTTAAACAGATGTTTAAGGAAAAATCGAAAGTAAGTTACCGATAACATTTCTATTCCAATACACCTGTTAATTTTTACATGTTTCTATCCAGCCTATATCCATATGCTTATGTATTTTCATAGAGTTCCAATAATAACAATGTTGTATTTTGCTATATTAGAAAGTACATACATATTGATGCATAATTATTTCAATGATTACAATTCATGTTATGTATTTTGTTTCTTCTTCCGCTCTTTTCTTCTCTATCAAAATCCCACTCAGTCTTCAAGGCTAGTTAAAATGGTAAATCCTCCATAAAGCCCTCCTTCCTCTCTGTTGGGATGTTAGTTGCTCCTTTTTGGTATACTCTTAGCGTCCATGTCTACAACAGTATTTTATTTGTTTGCTTGCTTTTTAAAGATTTATTTTTATTTATTTATGCATACAAAAACTGGGGTGTAGGCCAGAGGTGCAGGGGGTAAGAGGATTCACCAGAGACAGAGTGGGGAACAGAACAAGTGGATCTACTGAAATATACTGGTGAGGGGTGCAGCGGGGCGAGACTAGAGAGCTAGTTCCCTGGCCAGGGATCAAACTCAGGCCACAGCAGTTGGAGAATAGCTTGATAGCGCTGAGACCTTAACCTCTGCACCACCAGGGAGGTCCTACATCAGTATTTTGTTTCAATGTAGTTTGTATTCTGATTTTCCCAACAGATTGAAAACAACAAAGATGTTGATTCATCTTTCCTTCCCCCACATCATACGACAATAGTCACTAAGATGTTGAATGAAGGCAGGAGTCAGAAGTCATCTTGTCTTCTTTTTCTGCTACCTATAGGACATCACTTCCTTAAACGTCTATTGTTGTCTCAAACCCAAACAGCTGAAAGAGCAGGCACCGCTTCTCTAAACTACTCCCTTTCAATTCTGCTGTTTTTGACATTACCTTAATCCCTAATCCCAGTTTCTGATGTTTAAAATCTTGTAATTATATTTGACTAATCTGCTTCCGTGACTATCTAGGAGCCAAAGTAAAAGCTGCTTTCAACTCTGTGAAATAATTTTTAGATTCATCTTTTTTTCCCACTCCCATTATTTCACTCCTACTGTAATGATGATTTTTTAAAAATAATTACCACCAATTTATTGGGTATTAAGTTCTGAGCTAAATCCTTTCATACATTATGTCATTTGACTTTTAAATCACCCCTGTGAAATGGGTATCTTATTTTATAGATAAGAGAAATTAAGAGAGTTTAAATGCCCAAGATTAGTTAAATGGCAGAATGGGAATCAAACACACATCTAAGGCTCTTTCAATTGTGAATGAAGAACAAAAGTAGGATTTTTAGATGGCTATTATGAAGATACATGGCAGGAAAGAAGAGTAGGAAACTTGCATGGAGGCCTATTATATCAACATTCTAGAGGTCCAGTTCTCTTCCTGGGCTTCAGACATTAGCAGTTGAGGCCCTAAAGTTCCTCTTCTTGCCCTTCTGTTGCCCTTGTTGCAACTGACTGACTTCTGTTCTCTCCGTTTCTGTCTCTCAGCTTCTATTACTTCTGCTGCCCTGTGTATTTGGCTTTCTCACTTCTCGCTCACCACGGAATGACACAAATGCTTTACTTCAATTGAGGCAACCACCTCACTGTTCCCAGAACAATTTTTTCTCCACAGTTTTGTCATTACTCTGAACACAAATACTTTCTTCCTTTCTCTCTACCCATTAAAACAATCAAAAAACCAAAAAACCCCAAAACTCTACATTTCAAGATTACTTCATTATTTCTCAACATCTTAGTGGGTTCTTGAGTAACTATATGTTAAGTCCTCTTGCTGGCCCATGATGAACCCATAATCTGAGCAAGAAATAACCTTTTCGGTATTTGCAGATTCTATGTTCTTGTGACAAACCAGCCTATCCTGATAGCTATATTGACTTCAGGGAAGTTATTTAGCTTTCCCAAGCTTTACTTTCCTTATCTGCAAAATAAAGATTAAAACAGTGCCTATTTTAAAAAGTTGCTCTGAGGGTTAAATAAGGTAATACAGCTAAAGGTACTTAGGTAAATGTTACATTAGATGTGGGATCTCTAGAGAGCTAATTTCCAAAGAGCACAAAGGTTTCACTAACCACTCACACTACAATGAATATAACCATAATATAATTTTATTGGGGGAATACACTTTACAATAATAGAAGCATACAATTTAATTGACAGCAAAAAAGGGGGAAGGTAATGAACCCCGTGGCAAAGTTCTGGAGACTGGCCATGCGCAATGAACAGAGAGTTGGCCTGGAGAGTTCCCGACAGCATCCTTTTACAGAAAAGTGAAGGCCACTACTCAAAGCAAGAGCCCCTTGAAGTGCTCTCTAAACCTGGAGAAGGTGTTAGGACTATGGGCATGATGTCCATTAGTATCTCAAATTGCCTTAAATCCAGTGCCTGTAATTATGTCACTTTTCAGAGGCATATTTTTTTTAAGATTTATTTTTTATTTATACATACAAGCTGGGGTACAGGCCAGAGGCGTGGGGCGGCAAGAGGGTTCACCAGAGACAGAGCGGGGAGCAGTACAGGCAGATCAGAAATACACTGCTGAGGGGAGCAGCGAGCGAGGCAGGAGAGGTCTCCTGCGCCATGTGGGATTCTCCCTGGCTGGGCGTCGAACTCGCGTGCCCACTGCCGACAGCTCCACAGCGCAGCGCTTAACCGCTGCGCCACCAGGGAGGCCCCATCAGAGGGATATTATCAGAACCACCTGTTAATTTTGATTTAGGCAGGATATCTGCACAGCCAGGTTTTTATCTATCTTTGCCTTTCATATGTCTGTTATCAGTATCTGCATAAATAAGTTGCCTTTTAAATGAAAACTTAAGCCACTCTTATCTCAATTGCTTCCACCTTTGACCAATCAGGGTCATTACAGTAAGTAAAAGTACTTAATACAGTATTAAGCACAGAAGAATTATCTGCTAGATGTCATTAATTTTTACATTTCTATTATCACCTACTAGTAATAGGTGTGTTCACCATGAAAAATGAGCATAATGGAGAGTATTACTTCACAAGAACAAAAGTTATATTGTCAGTAATGAAAACCTGAATATCTACAAATTAACACATTTTAAAATTACTATAGACTTAGCCTAACTTGTCTTAAATACAGCTGTATTGTTTCTTTTTTATATCATTAATTTGGGGATAACATGAAAAATTATTTCATATGTATGCTCAAACCTATTTTTCTTTTTTTTTTTTTTAAGATTTATTTATTTATACATACAGCTGGGGTACAGGCCAGAGGAGCGGTGAGGTGGAGCAGTGAGAGGCTTCACCAGAGACAGAGTGGGGAGCAGAACAGGCAGATCAGAAATACACCGCTGAGGGGAGCAGCGGGCGAGGCAGGAGAGGTCTGCCGCGCCATGTGGGATTCTCCCCGGCTGGGCATCGAACTCGCATCATGCGCTGCCAACAGCTCCACAGCGCAGCGCTCAACCGCTGCGCCACCAGGGAGGCCCCTATTTTTCTTTTTTAACTAGTCTCCTTGAGTTTCCTTTTTTTTTTTTTAAGAGCTGGGGAGGAGGCATGGTGAGAGGATTCACCAGAGACAAAGTGGAGAGCAAAACAGGTAGAACTACTGAAATACACTGTTGAGGGGAGCAGTGGATGAGAAAGGAGAGGTCTCCCAAGCCATGTGGGTAGCTCCCTGGCCAGATTGAACTCATGCTGCAGATAACTTCATAGTGCTGAGACTTAACGCCTTGCGCCACCAGGGAGGTCCTCTCCTTGAGTTTCTGATAAAACTCTTGAAATTTAGTAAGGAGATGTTATCCTATTTTCAAGAGCCTATTTGGAATAGAGATATATTGTACTATGTAGGTAACTAAGTATGGGTTCCAAATTACCATATTTCATGATCTCACATTACTATTAGTATTTAGTTAAATTTTCTCAGTCCCACCATGTATAGATTACTATTGAAAACTGCCTAGAACTGGTAAAAATTTTAACACTAACATCTATATAATATTTCATAATGTTCAAAGTGCCATATAATCTCATTTGACTTTGAATTCTGTGAGTTAAATTTTACTTCCATTTCAGCTGAAGAACATGGCTATCAGAGTTAACCGTTTAAAGTAAAAAATCTGGGCTGGAACCTAGATCTCTTCGTATAGAGTAATCATTCTGTTGGGGGGAAAAAAGGACGTCTGCAACAAACTCCACAGGAAGGTTTATGGACCCCCACCTCAAGCCAGAGAGATCCAAGACCCCTAGGGCTACGAATCCCAGAATTCCATCATCATCCAGAAGAGAGGATTACCGGAAACTGAGGGGTGGAGTTAAGCAGACATGTTGGCTATATAATGAGGGCTTTTGACCTTGGG
>PVIJ01021993.1:0-17220 GCA_004024925.1 Scalopus aquaticus
TTATTGTTATTTATGTCTTTTACATTTTGTATTCCCCTTGGGTAGCCCACCACCAATTCACCCGTGATCCATCTCCATGGTCCCTTGTATTCTTTTCTATTCCATTTTGTGGGTATTTTCTTTAAAGGTGTGCCCATTATCCAATGCACCTTTGAGAATATTTGTTTGGCTAGTGAACAGAGGTGAGATCCTGGATTCCCAAAGTGGAAACATAATGGTCATGGGCTAAGACAATATTTTAGAGCTACCTCCAGGAGAAAAGAAGCCAAGATTTTAGGAGATTCGGATAAAATAGTGGGTTCAGCCATTCGTAATTATAATGACTCAGGCCTCAAGGCCTAATCTAAAAGAGAGTTCACCCGCTACATTCTTTACCTGGGCCCACCACTGATTCATTGGCAGAAATCTGAATTGCAGACACCGGTGGGCAGATTCAGTAATTCCAAAGCTACCCAGTGACTGAGAAAATACCACAAACTCAGTTCTGTTCTTCAGAGCTGCAGCTGCTTATGGGGTGTGTATGATGGGACAAGGGGTTACCCAAGAGGCCCCAAGGGCTTCAAGCCTTTTGGGGGAGGGAAGGCACACAGGGAACAACTAAATGACAATGAAAGTTAATGTGACATTAAATACCAAAATTAATTACAGAGACCATCATCTTTACTGAAGTTCAGAAAAGAGAATGACAATAAATGAATGTGTCACCAACCAGCTCCTAGCAGGCAGTGGAAACCCATTTATTTTACATGTCAGATGCATTATTTTCATCATGAAATTCTCAGTGTTGGTTTTTCTTTTTAATCAGGGAGAGTTATAAGGAAAATGATCAAATGATATCATCAGCGTATAAAGGAAATATAAACTTAAAAGCTGTTCAGACATAATGGATAATGGCAAGATGTCCCTGACCTGAAGTTCACTGTGTACTAAGCAGCAGTCTCTCCTGGGAGCTAGTGATTAAAAGCCCACCTATTAATCACCTAATTGTGAAAACTGATTAACTATAAACTTGTTAGCATTTTAAATTAGCTCTACTGCCCCTCACCTTTTTATAAACTATGTAACTTTTCAAAATATAACTGTGATTAGACTTACAACATGCTGTCTGTTTTATGTTACTTTCAAGGAAGGATTTCTTCAAAGGGTTTTTAAAAGGTGATTTTGCTCACACTTTGAAGAGAAATGGACGCAAACCATACAAAAGATGAGAACAATCAAATTGGCATATTGGGTCTTTAGGCTATAAATTCACTAGAAGGGCCGTTAATTTGATAAAAATCTACACTTTTTTATTAGGTGGAAATACATCTCTATATAAATGTATACACACACACACATATACACAATACACACACACCTACCTACTTAATACACACACCAGACAAGTAGACAAATATTCATCTATGCTGACTGTTTAATACAATCTCCTTTTATATTTAGAGTGTGATAAAGAAAAATACGAATGTGCATTTTTTTTTTAAATCTCCTTTTTTCTACATAAATGGGCTAGCATTGACCATTGCAATAAGCTCCTATTTGGGCTCTGTACCTCCTCTTGTCCTTGTTCAAGTGATGCTTCAGCATGAGCTTTCAAAAATAAGAATCTGCTAATAATAATCCTGTATTTAAAACTCATTGTCAAAATGCCTATTCTTGATTTAAAATACTTCAGTCTCAACTATATGACTGATGTTTACATGTTGTTCTAATACTAACACCTTAGAGGTGGTGAGTTGACCTCTGAAGCACCCTCATGGAGAATGAGTTTGTTGTGCCGGAGTGGAGGAAATCCACTGGAAGACTAATCTGAAGCCCCTTCCACAAGCTAAGCACTCAGAGCTTCAACAGCCCTTCCTGCTGACCAGTACTCAGATGTTTATTCACATATTTAATAACTGAAATAAATTTTCCTTAGTGGAATGAGTGGTATTCAAGATAACAGTGAAGGAAATAACAATGTGTGAGCCTTTCACCCCTTTTTGTGAACAGGGTTTAAGAACCCAAGTCCCAGAAAGGATCCCAAACACACAACATTCCCTTTTAGGATGACTGAACCCAAAGAGGTCATCCTCTTCTCTGGGGAGATGGTGACATAAATTGTGATGCCCAGTTTTCACTAGATAAAGAGCCAAGGTCTGGGGCTGGGATATTGTCACCTCTGAACTGGAGTCCTAAATTTTAGATCTTGTTAGAATGTCTAGATGTACAGAAAGCCTTTGAATGCATTTAATGCACAGTGCATATTGTATGACTGCTCTTTGCCCTTTTCCTTAGTGTTTTCCTCTGTAGCAGAATTAGAACTGCTATTTCCTACCAGCTGTTGACCACTAGCCTTTACCTGTATCTAAGTATTGAAAGACAGAAATCCACAGATCAAACCCACAAAGCTAGTATCTGTGAAGGACCAAATTGGCTGCTATCAGTTTTCATCATATATTAAGGGTATCAGATGTGAAATACACTTTAATGTCATATAAACATTCTAAGGCCTTTCCACTACCTCACTCAACAGTTCTAGAACCAACTTGACCAATAGAATTTTTATTTTTAAATCTCTGATCCATATTGTGGGTTCTCACATTTTTTGAAGGTGTACCCTGACCTGGAACCTAGATCCTGGGCATTTGCACCTGCTCCTAAATCCTATTCATCTGTCCAAGTCAATTTAGATTTGTCTCTTTCAGAAGGCTTCCTACCTTGCAGAGCTGGTGGACCACCTCCTCCCTGTTCTTCCAGAGCACCCTCAAGGCACCACCCAACACCAAGTGTTGAGACAGCGTGTGTAGCCCTTGGGTTCTTCCTACTTCATGAACAACACGGAAGCCACGGTGTTGTCTTTTTCTAACATTCATAACACTCAACAAAATTTAGGTGACCTGAGTCAGATCTTCTGTGAGTATTTCAGTGGACATTTAGAAAAAACACATTGTTCTCATTGATGAAAAAAGTAATGTTATTTACAATGAGCATTTTCTTAGGATGTCGATGTATATTAAAGGAACTAATAATCATCTAAGTATTTCTTCTACTAATGAGATTATCTCTATACTGACATAAATATTAGTGGATGGATCTTATTACTATCGAGTTGAAGATATTCTGACATAAAGTCAAACTACTCTAGAAAATGGTGTCCTGTATGTCTAAGGAGTGAATTTATCAGCATGATAGTAAAAATAGTGAGTGATGGGGAAATACCTGCGTAAATTACAACCTGGCTGTCTAAATTATGTTTTTTTGTATGTATAGGTACGTGTTAGTGAGACATTTCTTCTGCAAGGAACAAGGGATTGTCTCACCATATGTTAGTTTATGCACGTGGCTTACAAATGACCTCATCCCTGTATCCTTCCTGAGGTAAGTGGCCTGGTTCTAAAGTCGCCTCTTCTTCAGTGGTAGTGAATTATTGACTTAGATTGTGCTTTAAGGACGATAAAATCAGCTCCATTAGTATGTGCATTTATATTCCAAATATACCACCTATGGTTCAGTGAGTCAGTTGTTTCCTGGAAATTACCAAAATGGGTGTACATAATCTGTCTTTTTATCCTTTACAATGCAAAGGACATTGCATGGCAGGTAAGAGTTTATTGGCTAATAGCAGTAATGTGGGTATTTCTCTTCCAATCTATCACCTGAAAACTACCATGATGGTTCAGATAGTCAAATGTTTTCTAGAGTAAATCCTCCTTCATATATCATAGAATGTAAAGTATTTTTATATTCAGGCATTTATAATTTCAGCAGAAAAGAAATATAAAAATTGAAACCCTCTTCCTTACCCTTTTTAATCTTCCCCTGAAAACAAAGAAGTAATAAAGCAGCAATCAACACATGGTTAGGTTATTAAACACTTGGTTATTAATTGAAAATTTCACTTGACAAGTGGTTTATTAAACAAAATGGAGAAGGGAGCAGAGTTAACATATTTTGAATATTTACTATGAAAAATCCCACCTATAGGTTCTTTACGAATATGGGTCATTTGAAACTTGGTAATGGCAGTCTGATGAGGCATTTCATTCTCATATATAGATGAGTAAACTCAAATTTGAAGTCATTAATTTCTAGGAATCTTCTTATTAGAACATGCTAATTTTCAAAGTATTTGTAAAGATGGAATGCTTAAGAAGGAGTAGAGTCCCTGTGTTGGCATTTAATCGTTTGGCTGAACAAAGGTATAGATATTTCTTTGGAAATGAGAAAACAGATTCTTGTGGAAGGATACTAGATTTTAAAATATGTGAGTCCCAGCTCATCTAATGTTTTACCTAAAAAAGGCAATTTTCATAACTGCTTAGCAAACATTGGTATACAATTAAAAATTGAATGGATGCTTTAAAATATTGAAACAGTTCAAAATACAAATAAAAGAAATTTTCATTACTAACTTTACTGCCTCCCCTCCTCCAGTATGACTTCCTTGAACTTGGAAATTCTAGACTACAGAACTTATTTTACAATCATATTCACAATTTAAAAATGTTTATCATATGCATGTACTACTATGTAGAGAATGTTTTGCAAAATAGTTCCTGAACTCTGAGCTAAAATGTAGAAGTCCAGCTGCTTTTAAAGACAACATTTTTCATTGCTCTACACCATTGACAAAATATAAAAGCCATCTCAAATGTTGTAAAAAGATGCATATCTATTATTACACAAAGCAAATATTGAGGCTTTTACAATACCGCGGGTGTGCAAATATTGGTAGATATGGATTGAACTGTGTGCCCTAAAAAGATACGGTCAAGTCCCAACTCTTAACGCTTGGGAACATGGTCTTATTTGGAAATAGGGTCTTTGCAGGTATAATTAATTAAAAATGATGCCATACTCATATCCTAATCCTTCAGGACTCAGGTGGCTTCAATCCTAAATGAGGGATGTTTTTATAAGAAGACATGTCAGGTAAAGATGAAGGCAGAGACTCGAGTCATTTGTGTGCAAGCTAAAGAAAGTGAGGATAGCCTCAGCCTCCAGAAACCGAGAGATAGGCATGTGCCAGACTCCATAAAAGGAGCCAATCCTGCTTGACACCTGGATTCCAGATTTCAGCCTCCAGAACTGTGAGCGAATAAATGCTTGTGGTGTGAAACCATCCACCCTATGGTGCTTTGTTGTAGGCTCTGGAAATTGACCTACTGGTGATTTTAATATCTGTGGTCAACAACAGGGCTGGCACATGATTCCAAAGTCCCTTGCTTCACCAGATAGTGTATTAAAATCTTACTAAGTGAGCGCCTCCCTGGTGGTGCAGCGGTTGAGCGCTGCACTGTGGAGCTGTCAGCAGTGCGCTATGAGAGTTCGATGCCCAGCCGGGGAGAATCCCACATGGTGCGGCAGACCTCTCCTGCCTCACCCACTGCTCCCCTCAGCAGTGTACCTCTGATCTGCCTGTTCTGCTCCCCACTCTGTCTCTGGTGAACCCTCTCGCCGCCCCACGCCTCTGGTCTGTACCCCAGCTTGTATGTATAAATAAATAAATCTAAAAAAATAAAAAAATAAAAAATAAATAAAATCTTACTAAGTGTATAAAATATAACAAAACCAGACAGTGTAACCGCCATTTTTTTCCAGGATCTGACTTCACCTTTCACAAATGCAGGAGAGACTGTCTTTAAATGCACACATAACCCAAAACAATCCTCTACTATGATTATGAATCGATTATGAAAAAATAAAATCTTACGCAACATTTACAGATAGAGACCTGTAACTATTCAATAGTCATCATTCTAATCACACACAATGTACACCCTCATTTACTCGGCAAATTCACCCTAAGATTTAGGGACTACAGATAATTAAAAAAATTGCTATCGACCCGTTGAGAACAAATTGACGATAAACGGGAACGATGGGAGATATTTCTCAAACTCGATAATGATTCTTGGGTTTCTTGTCTTGGGTCTCTTCAATGTAACTTCCTACCTCTGCTGCCACATGAAACCTCAGGACAGACAGTAAAATTTGAATTCCAGATTATAATTTTCCTATTACAAATATCCCCCAAATACTGCATAAGACACTTATATTTAAAAAGTGTTGGTTATCTGAAATTTAAATTTCACTGGTCCTCATGTATTTTATCTGGCGACTCTACTCTGCAAGACCTGAACTGTGGGAATAAAATGCACTCATCTCTAGTGAATTCAGAAATTTCACAAAACCTTTCTAAATGGAAATAGCTGGTCTTTCTCACATGCAGGATGGATTTCTAACATTAGCTCTTACTTATCCTTGCATTGTTTTCTACCCCAGGACCTGAGATATAATATATTCAATGTTATTGACTGAATAGAATTGACCATTTTAACTAATTTCTCTAAATGTAAAATATACTCTTCGAATTACCTTCATTGTTCTTCCCAAGTGAGTCATTAGGGATAATACTTCTCATTTGTACCTTTTTAATTTTAATCTAATTGTACCTTTATAGGCCATAATTCTGGTCAACCTCTTTGATCCAATTTGTGAATATTCTGTAATAGGTATAATTTTAAATGATAAAGAAAAAATTACTACCTGCATTAATTTAGTACAATAACAAAATATCAACAACAGAGAGACCTGAAGCAGTAGGGATGTATTGTCTCCTCATTCTGGGGGAGAGGGGTCTGAAGACTACTGAAGTGACTTACTGGGACCAGGTAGAGCTTGATTCCTTTCTGCCTCTTGGGCCTTTAAGGAGTCTCAGGTTCCCTCACTTCAGTCTTTGCCTTCATCTTCACACAGCTGCCTGGCCTCTGTATCTCTGCTGCCACAGGGCAGTCCCTCTTTTAAAGGGTTGCCAGTGAAATTGAATCAGGGCCCACCCCAAAGACCTTATTTTAACTCAGAGACCCTATCTCCAAGTGAGGTCCCAGTTATGGCTACCAGAATTAGGATTTCTGGGATAGGAGAACACAGATCAACCAATAACCCTAACCTATACTACAGTTTGGCATAATGTCCACTGTTTGCTAACATCATCCTTTTCACAATTTACCCTAAACATATTCCAAACTCCTAATCCCTTGGACCAAGGAGTTTCATCTTCATCAACATCTCTGACCAGCCAAACCAGAATGAAATACCCCTAAACCATGAATGAATGGAAGAACAACAGAAATCATTGTTGTCTGTTCTAAACCTTTGCCTGTATATTTTGATTGTCCCTCTAACTAAACAGCAATAATCACCATTAATCTAGCATATATGGCATATCGGTGCAACTCACTGCTTACGGAGGGCAGAAAGCATGTCTGACACTTCATAGGATGTGAATGACCAAGGTCCATCCAATAAAGGTACAGCTGTGACACTTGTCAGCTACTATTCATGTCACACCCTTACAAAACAGCGAGAGTCCTATCATTGGATGTGATGATAACCCTTTTTTCTTTTTTTTAAGATTTATTTATTTAAGTATACAAGAACTGGGGTGGAGGCCAGAAGTGTGGGGTGGTAAGAGGATTCACCAGAGACAGAGTGGGGAGCAGAACAGGTGGATCAACTGAAGTACACTGCCGAGGGGAGCAGTGGGCGAGGCAGGAGAGGTCTGCTGTGCCCTGTGGGAAGCTCCCTGGCCAGAAATCGAACTCATGCTGCAGTGGCTGCCGACAGCCTCATAGTGCTGAGACCTAATCCGCGCCACCAGGAAAGGATGACCTTTTTTCTAAGTAATATGTTAAAATTACTTTTGTTTGTGTTCTGGCTTTCATGCTCACACAGCCCCAACATACCCTACATATTTGATTAATAGAGAACATGACAATATACTTAGAGAACCAAAGCAGCAAAAGTCATACCAAAAAGCCTGACTATGTAGCACACGGGCAGGGGGGTGGGGGGGTGGAAAGGGAAATAAGACAGCCCCAAATAAATGTCTAACATTTTTCTTTTAGAGTTCCTTTGAACATTAATAATGCCCGTGGAAATAGTTCGATATTGGTGGTTACCCTGGGAAGATCATTCTGCGGTAAAAATGTGGTGTTTTTAACCTTATATCCAGAACTCAATTTGGATTTGCAGACATCTAGAATTGATTCGGGTCAGCTCGGCATGAACGGAGTGGGCAGGTTCTTCCCTGTGGGAGCTGTGTTTTGTGTCCCCTAAGCATAATAGATAATTGCCTTCTCTAGGGAGGCTTTCGGGTCCTTTGTAATATGGAATGCTGCTATGTTAGCAAATGCAGGTGTTCTGAAGTGAGGAAGGAAGGAGGTGCTACTCTACAGGGTGATAAATGGGCTTAAAGAAACTCTGCCGACAGCATTTTGGAACAGACAATGGGGATAAGAACTGCAAAAATCAGAAATGTGCTCCAAGCCAAAGAAACAGTCCTTTCTTATAACAATAACAGGAAAAAATTTTATATGAATGTGATAAAACAACAGAAGACAAAATCAACCTTTATGTCCTTGAATAAACAACCAATATTCTCTTAACCCAGAAAGAGGAAGGGAAGAGCGTTTGAGAAGAACTCAACAGATACAGTCTTAGAGAGATTTCTCTTGACATGTCAACACGTGAGTCACCAAAGGTCTTTATACAAGGTAAGACAGAAATCCTAGAGGCTTTTTACTCAGGTTTATGCTAGAAAGATAATTTTGGACATTTTTCAATTTGCTATTTCCATCTCTGTTTTATACTTGAAACTATAGCCTTCTTTTGAGAGAAGTACAAAACTCAAAGGCCACTTTCTTTCGCAAATAAAACATTCAGAAAGGGCAAAGAGAAAAAGAGAAAGAGAAAGGTTTCAAGCATTCAACCATCTGAGAATTGAACTCAAGGATAAGGAAGTTATGGCTTTTCAATTAAAAACAATATGTAAAAGCAAAAGTTAAGCAAATAATTCAGGGATAATTAAAGCGCTGAAATGCAATCGCAGATGTTCTCAAAGACCATAGAGCAAGTAGAGGTAATTGCTAAGAGGTTTTCTTTCATTTTAATAGAAAACAAATAATTCTAACATAATTTTGTTTCACTACTTTTGAAGCCTGGAAAGAATGAAGGCCAAAAAAATAGCATTTTCTCACTACTGATGCCACCTTTATCTTCTACTCTTTTAGATTTCTCTGTTTATTTAGTTTAAAACTGTTTCATGGTTACATTAGGGCTTCTTAAGATTGCATTTTCCCAGCTCAGTAGCCATGAACCTTGTGAAATTTCCAGCTAAGCTTTGCTCTTTTACTTCAAAAGCCAGTGATGGCATTGCATTTCCTCACTCACCGCGGATGTGACTGTTGGACTAAAGAACCCAACTAAAGAAAATGCTGAAACCTAGAATAGAAGAAATAGAGAGAGGCGAACACAGGTCCCAACCTCCCACATTGGGCTCTGCCTTCGCTTATTACGAAAGATGTAGAGACACCGAATCTCTGGAATTACACAGCAAGAGAAAAAATAACATACAAATTGATTGTGTTTGATAGAGGAGAAATTAGATTAGATTTAATAAAAAGGAGAGTGATTAATTTTTCAGAGCAAAATCTTCCTTTACTCTAGAAGCTATTAAGTATAAATCATCAAATGAATATGAAACCATGGGAAAAAAGCAGATTCTACTTTTAATGAATGAACTAATGCAATTGTCAAAGAAGGACTTAACTGTTTTCGAGTAGTAAATACCAAGATAGATTTGTGAGGTTTACTCTGGAAGATTGAGAACCCAGGCTAAAACCTGGAAGATATCACTTAAAGGAACCAAATAACGAAACAGAAGCGAACTTCTTGGGTAAGGAGAATCTTATTTTCTCTGTATTTATGATTTGTTGGTGGGAGGGAAAGGGCACTCATGTGAGCAGGTAATTAACTATCAAGCAATAAAACTAATACTGAGGTGATACGGCAGGTATGTTCTTAGTCAAGCTACAACCATTATTTGGTGGAATGATAACAGTGTCAGCCACTCAGAATTATTCATCACTTTTAAGTGGTAAGAGTAAAACTCGCTGTTTTCAATCATTTCATTGCGCATTTAGCGAGCACAGAATTCAGAACCCTTCATCCAAATTAAACAGAAAAGTGTTTAAGGATTAGATGCCGCTTCTAGCTGCTGAATGCCATTTTCTTACACACTCTGAGATTTAGGGAGACCCTCAGCCTCACGTGCAGTGCCCCCCACCAAGAGACAAGTTTCCTCCACTCTCTGAGGCCTCAGACAGGCCACAAAACTTTCATTCTGGCCCTCACTTTAAGAACTTTCTGATAGAAATTAGTCTCATTATTGAGAACAAAGGGGAAATTCAATGATCCCCCAGGTTAGTAGACAACTAGTCCTATGCAACTAGAAGGAAGCAAGTGAGATTTTTATAGTATGTGACGGTGTAAATATTTAGCCCTGTCAACCATTGTGTGCTGAGTGTTTACAGCTTTGCAGATGGAAAACAAAACAGACCAGCATATGGAATATTAAAAGAACACCTAAAGTTGGAGGTGCCTACATCAAATTAGACTTTAGTTGTTAATATTTAGAAGCTGGGCTGCTGCTTGAAATGTGTTTTCATTCATTTGCTGAACAGGTAGCCTAGACAATGCAGAATCGGTTCAGAGATGTGTAATTTTCTGTAAGCTTTTGTTGCTATTTCAGCAATGCCACTGGTTATCCCAGTGACTCTACCCAAACTTCTAACATCACTAAGTCCCCATTTAATCATCCGTGCAGTGTGGACAAAGCTTCAGTGAACTTCCAGTTTTGTTGGGAAATGCTAATGAGCTGTGCAGAGAAGTGGCACAAAAACCTACTGAATTTGTGTTTGTGCCTGTCATTTTCCCCTACCAGTCATCAAGGGCATTGCTACTCCATGAATAAATGAAGGGAGCTAAAGGAAGCCGTGTCTCATGTCACAGTGAGGAGTGAGTCTCCGTGTAAACACTTTGTGCCACAAGCTAATTCAAAGCCCCCTGAATTTTTAATGGCTCTTCTTTTGCAATTTAATATGGACTATTCTTGAGAAATAAGCCAACCAGGTAGAAGGATCTGACACTAATATGGCTGCAACTGAGGAATCCATCCCAGCGGGTGTCAGCTGCTAGGACAAGGGACACAATTTCAAAACCAGTTAGGAAAATCCATATTAGGCTTGTTTTGCCTCTTGCCTGAGACTTCTGCCCCAGGAGTCCATCTTCTTGGATGCCATTCTAGATGTAGCTGGGGTGGCTGTTTACTTGAATTCTGATTACTAAAGGCATTTAAAAAAATCAAACACTATAACTGTATAATTGAGGTGTGACCTTCTCTGAGTTATCTAATCCAATCTGCATCCTGCCTCAGTAATGAACATTTCTCCTACTTAAAGGTTGCAACGCATGCTCACACACTGATCCTTTTTGATCTTAATAACCACTGATCGAGGCAGACAGGTATTATAATTATCCTCTCCAGAGTAAATATGAGAAAACTGGCCCCAGTGATATTAACTTACTTGCCCAAAGTCACCCAGGTAGTTCATACAAAGATAGACTCCCTGGTGGCTCAAGAGGCTAAGTCTCAGCACTATGAAGCTATCCACAGCCACTGCAGCACGAGTTCGATCCCCGACCAGGGAGCTGACACACATGCTGCAGCAGACCTCTCCTGCCTCACCTGCTGTTCCCTTCAGCAGTGGATTTCAGGAGATCTGCCTGTTCTGCTCCCCACTCTGTCTCTGGTGAATCCTCTTACCACCCTCCTTCACACCTCTGCCATACACCCCAGATCTTGTATGCATAAATAAATAAATCTTAAAAAAAAAAAAGACAGACTCCTACAATAGTAGGGGTAACCTGATTATCCGGTCTGGGTGTGCTAATCATATATGTGTACAAAGGGCAGACCCATAACATACAGGCATGATTCAAGCCTGATAAGGAGGCATCAGAAGGGAAGGTGTTTGTATGGTAGCAAATCATAACGGTCCAATTGCACTGCCTGTTGGAAACCCCTTGGGGGCAACTTAAAACCACTGAACAACAAATACCCTCAGGGCCAAATATTATCGAAGGGTCTTGAATTTTGATCTCTGTTTTCTTTGAACCTCATAGTCTCTTCTTAGCTCAAGAAGGAGAAATAATATGTACAAATTCACACAACCAGCTCATGCAATCATGAGGTTCTGCTGAGGACTGTCCACTGCAGTCAGCCAGGAACCCAAACCAAGCCTCTTCTCAGCAGGCTCAGCTTCTTCTTCTTTTATTAAACATGTACTTATTTATGCATACAAGAACTGGGGTGTAGGCCAGAGGTGTGGGGTGGTGAGAGGATTCACCAGAGAGAGTGGGGAGCAGAACAGTCAGATCTCCTGAAGTACACTGCTGAGGGAATCAGCAGGGAGATCGGAGAGGTCTGCTGTGCCATGTGGGAAGCTCCCTGGCTGGGGATCGAACTCCTGTTGCAGCGGCTGTGGATATCTTCATAGTGCTGCGACTTAACCCCTTGCACCACCAGGGAGGCCCTCAGCTTCTTGCAACGTGCCACACACAGATCAGGCAAGGATCTGCCAAACGTTTCAGGCTCTGAGTTAGCTGCATCATAGTGTACGCACTTTTTCCTTTGTGCCAAAAGTTCCATGTTCTGTGCCTCTGGTTCTAAGTTAATTTTATGAAGGAGGGCTGTACACACAGAACACAGCACTGACCGACTGCAAGTTCCCCTGCTGGCTTGGGCTGGGGTAAGTACATCGGCGTGGCCTGAGCCCAGCCCCGGGAACAGACATCTGTAGGAGCAGGTACCCTTTTATGGGTACTCTGATCAAGTCTTATTATCAACACTGGGGACGAAGAGACTGACATGACAAATTCACATGCCCAGCATGCATCGGGTGCTGAAGCTGTGGCTTGTTTCCACCAATTCCTTTAGGTGGACAATGGATGACTCTTCCTTAGCTTGAACTACCGAAATACCCAAGGATCTATATTATAGCAGAATTTGCACCAACAGACTTTTCCTAAATAATAATGGCTCTGAAGCAGGGAAAACACTACTAGTGATTCCTGCAAAGCAATATTTTTCTGCTCATCAATTTGGGTACAGTGATTTTCTTTTTTTCCCTACTAAATGGAAATGAATCCCATATATAGCCTATGCGGAGTTGTTTGCTGCTGAAACTGTATATAAATAAAAACTAGCATCACAAAATGGGAGAGGTCCAGCTAGATTTACCCTAGAAAAGATGAGCGACATGCTAGACAAATAATACTGAGTAACCAATGGGGTCTTGATTGACAGTTTCCTCTCATTATAAAGACACATCAAAGACCCAGGGATTTGCTCTATTTCAAATATCTACAACCTTATGGGTTTTAGAGTATAAAAGACTTCTACTTGCTTTATCTCACTTCTCATTTTAGTCAGTGAACAGTATCACTTCCTACTTTACATATGAAACAACTGACAAGCAAACCTATTTTGTGACTGGCCTCTGCTCACACATAATGGGGCTAAAACCTAGAGCCCAGAACTTCAAATTTGGAAAGACCATACACCACAGAGAGTCTCTGGGTCATGTGGTTTGAAAGAATAATAATGTGCCATCTGGTGTTTGTATAGTATGCATTTGTTATTTATACCCACAGCATCTCTATCTGCAGTTTTATATTAATGTCTGTATAATTTCCATGTCCATATAATTACCCATAGGTCATTTTCACATAAATTTACAATTTTGTCTGATTCTGTGTTCTTAAGTTTATGACTGTTTCTATTCTCTATAGTCAGACACATACCTTAAGAAACATACACAAAAGGTAATATTGACAAACAAGCTGGTAAATCCTAATCTTAGCAGTACAGATAATATAGCATTACACATAGATCTGTTTATCCTAAACTTATAAACCAATCTCATCATGGGTTTAGATATAAAATAGCTTTGGTATCAACCTGAGAATAATTCCCAGTCAAATGTTTCCATTATAGTCCCTTAATCCCACTACTAGGAAGTGGTTATTTTGAGGGCTGTGTTACTTGGGTCCATCTACTCAAACGCTTATAACCTCTCATGTTCCGGGTACATGGCGGCAGAGGGACACAAGTGATGAACAAGTACCTTCCAGTAGCGTGCATCTCCCCATCTAGGAGATCAATCATATGTGCTGTGCAGTCAAATGCTATAATGAGGTCTGTACAAGGAACCATGATAGAACGGAGGAAAGTGAATATTTATGAGAGTGAGTCAAAGAAAGTTTTCGTGTCAGGACTGTTCATGAGACAGACCTTAAAGGATGAGTCATTTGGAGAAGTACATTCCAGAAGGAAAGAACAGCAATCACAAAAGAGAAGAATAATGATCACAAGAGTTACAACAGTCCACCCCTTTGCCCTCTACCACTCATTCCACAAGTACTGTTGGAGCATCTTCCCTCCCCCAAGGAACAAGTTAACTCCTTACATGCACATCCTAGTTCATTTTCCTCATGCACTAAACTTGGAGCTGGGTATTAACTCTATAGATAGGAGACAGGAGTCCAGAGAGGTTAAATCAGCTGTCCACTGTCACACAGCAAGTAACTCACATAGCCAGGATGCAGTCCAAATCCACTGACATGAGCATCTGGGACTGTTGTAAAGGATGTGCAGGAATAGGGAATGAGGAATGAAGTTTGGAATAGACAAGAATCACATGGGAAAGGACTTTGTCCCACTTCAAAGATAGCGTTGGATTAGCCTCTTCAGCACTTTATGCAGAAAAGGTCAGAGAGAGTGACAATATGAAGAATGGGCTGCAGGAGAGGTGGTTGGGGAAGGAAAGATCTGAAACCTGGGAACAAAATTCTCAACCTCATCAAGAGCACAGCTCATGGTCTCCCCACTAGGCTGGGCAGAGTGACAAACACGAGGACAAGCTGAATCATTTCCCATTAAGAAGCGAGCTACAAAGCAAATGGGCTGCCAGAGAAGCAAAAGTATTGATTGAGCATTTAGTGCCAATGATGGAACACTAATTAATAACTGCAGCTGTCAGGAAGCAGTGATTGTTTGGTTTCCATATAGATTTCTTCCCTTTACTTTCATTCGCTTTAATGTTCAAAGCTTTGTTTGATGTGAATTTAATGCTTCCTTTTCTCATTCTGTTAATTCTTTGAGTATTTTCTACTGTATCCTTTTGTGTGTGTCCGCCTTTATGTGTTTCCCCTCTTGCATGAGTAATGTTATATTTAGGGCTCTGGAACTCTGTGATTTCTTACAAGTTTTAGTTTTGAAAACCAAATGAAGTACTTCAGAGAGGCAAGCGGATCTCAGGGTGAAGGCTATCAAGGGCATTTCATCTCTGGTGGTGACTTTGAAAGGAGATACACAGGTCAGCTCGAAGAAATGGACATCAAGGGAAAGTGTATATTTTAATATTAAAAGAAAGGAAAACGAAGGCAGAAAAAACTATCCCAGGAAGATGTCTAAAATGTGATCATGAAATCATCTTGAAGCCTTTTGAATAAAGTGACAGAAAGAAGGAAACTGTAAAATGTATATTCCGATATGTGAGTAATAGCAGCTACAGCAGGGGAAAAAATAACACGTCAAATTCCAACAAGACGTGCTGTGGCTAGGAGGCTACTTAAATGGATTTAAATGGAGAAGTAAGACAACAACACAAAAGTGGACCAGAATTCCAGGTGGGAGGAATTTTAAAATAGAAACTGAAGCATGGAGAAGCAGATTATTAAGTATTGATATTCTTTTAAGGGGCACATGATAAGAAATCATTCTGTCTCTCCTACTATTTCCACAGCTTGAGGGGGAAAAAATCCCAATTCAAATAGGCCCAAGTGATTATCTTTCTTCTCTGCACTTTGGCATCATGCATTTTTGTGTACCCCACTTTCTGCCATATATAATCTTTTTCTATCTGCATAGATGGGTAGATAGAGGATAGGTAACAGATGACAGAGCGATGCTGGACAGATGATAGATAGGGAGATAATCTTTTGAAGAGGAGATTAATTCCTACAGAGCACTGACTGCATCTTGCCCACCTCTGTCTCCCCTGGGAAACTGAACCATGAGATGTGAGAGGAGATTGTGGGGTTAAGCGGAGGATTAGCGGGCATCAAACCTAAGGAACCAGGTGGATGCCTGAACTTGTGCTCCGTCTGCACTGTTTTGTAATTGGTCGCTTGAGAGCTTTCAACACAGTTAACGACTCCCAGCACAGGGAGGAGATACACAGGGGTACACGGAACGGGGAGCCCCAGCCTCTTGTGAAATATATAGTCTGGAGACCGTGTTTACAGAGGTTGCGAATGTGACTAAGCCCAAGTTAGTGATTACCCTGATGAGGCCAATAGCAACAGCCATGGTGCGGAGAGACCAAAGCTGTCCAGCGAAAATTATTTTTTTTAACGATTTATTTATTTATGCATACAAGGTCAGAGGTGTGGGGTGGTGAGAAGATTCACCAGAGACAGAGCCCGCAGCAGACCAGGCAGATCCACTGAAATCCACTGCTGAGGGGAGCAGCAGGGCTACAGGAGAGGTCTGCTGTGCCCTGTGGGAAGCTCCCTGGCCGGGGATCAATTCATGCTGCAGTGGTGTGGATAGCTTCATAGTGCTGAGACTTAACCTGTTGGCTACCAGGGAGGCGCTCCATTGCCAACAAGAACTGCTGCAGCAAGAGGAGGACCAACCCCTCCCTCCCCCCCCATAATGCCTCCTGGTGGCCCTAAAGGGAGTGACTTGGCCAGATGCTGCTGTTTCAATAAATAAAACAGTTGTAAAATGACGATAAAACTACAAGGAGGGTCACGGTGCTCTGATGGATGATGGAGTCCTGTGAACTCAAGTCACCGGAGGGAATTAAAGGAGGAGAAAGACTGTGGACCCGGCCCTCACCCACGCGCTCCGCGCACCACATTTGTCCCACTTCTGGCATCAGTGCCCATCCCCCCTTCTGAGCAACAGCCCTTTGGCTCCTTTGAGAATCTCCATCCCCCACTGCGTCTTCTGTCTCCTGGGGCTGACCAGTGGGTGTTAGCCTGGATGTGCGTGTGCATCCTGGTCCTGTATCTCACGGCTCGCGGCTTGACCCAAAGCCATAAATCTGCCCCTCTAGCCCTTGCTTTCATTCGCCTATTACTACCAGGTATTCATATTTCACGTGAACCAGCTTTTCCACCTCGCTCTCTGGCGGTTCCTTCCTGCCTTTGGGGATGGCCCTCACCAAATGGTACTTCCTATCTGCCCTCTCAGCCTTGCTCAGAGACCTCTGCGCTCTGGATAGATTGAGAAGCAGTGAGTCCCTCTCCCCTCTCCCCTCCCCCCCT
>PVIJ01021994.1:0-17210 GCA_004024925.1 Scalopus aquaticus
CCCCCCCCCCCCCCAGAGCTCTGGACTTGTGCTGAAGTTGTCTGCCCCAACTGGGCTCCTCACTCTCCTGCCCTGGTCCTGGTCCTGGGTGTCGAGTTGAGTCTGGGGAGCAGGAACACAAGGATTTGATATTTCTTCTTTGATAAAATGGCAAAGAAAATCACCCAAAAGCCCTGCAATTATAGATTCTGGGTAAATACAAACACTCCCACAATTGTGGGGTGACCCAAGCTGTCCCTGAGGCCCAGCCTGAACCTCTAGCTGGCCAAGTTCCATCCTGCAATTCTCAGTACACTCAATCCCCTTCTGCAGAATTGAGCTCACTGGGCCAGCCTGGCCTGCCAGAGCCCCATTCCCCTCTCTGTCAGGGCAACCCCCACCAGGGTCCTACATTCATGGAGACCGCTGTACCCCAGGGCTTAAGAGCACCCCCCATGGATGTACCAGGACGGCCAACCTCAAAGCTCTTCCTCACACGAACCTGCCTGTAAGCCAGAAGTCTGTCTGTACCCCTCATCTGAGCCTGAGCCCTGACTGCTCACCAAGCCTTGTACCCCTCACCTGAGCCCCAGAAGCTGCTCCACTGCTTGTGATCACAGCAACCAGCTTACTTTCCTTGGACAGGATACCCTTAAACACCCACTGCCCCCTGTGTGCACAGTCCGCACCATCCCTCCCTCCCAAGCCCTGCGGGGGCACTCAACCTGATTTTCATGAGAGCCAGCAAAGGCCCAGGGAAGTAGAGGGGACATGGGAGGAGGGTAGCACCCCTAAAAGCCCCAGGGCTGGACTTGGAGTTTCAGTTCCAGGAGGACAGAGTTAGGGGAACACCTCTCAACTGCACAGAAACCCCAGCTGGAGAAGCAGTGATGGTGGGGAGAGTGTGGGCAGCTGCCTCTGAGAAGACTGCACGGCTGACCGCACGAGGGTCCTGCGCTTACCTTCCGCCGATGCGATGGCACAATGAAAAAAGTCTCAATGTTATGTGTTTTCAAAAAACTGTTCCTCTCATGCCCGTGACCTGGCTCCACTTCATAGTCACCATTCAGGCACGCCAGGGTTGTCTTGGTGATGTGAACTTTCCTACAAGAAAGCAGAGCTTTGAACAGAGCTGCGGGCTGTGCTGCTCCTAGCCATGGAGGGGCCTCCTGCGGGCAGCAGGACCCGGCCAGACAGCCGCTCCGCAATGCCCACACACAAGGTGGCGCGGGTGGGATGGAAACGGGTGGGAACAGGCTACGTGGCACAGTCACGAGGCACAGTCACGCTCAGCTGAGGTTGTCTTCTGGAGGGGGAGGGAGAAGCCCTCAAAGTCACCATAACTAGGCAGAGAACGTGAGCCTGAAAATCCAAATGGGCCCTTGACACACTGGCTGCAGCCTCTGCTCCTAGCAAGGTCTCAGTCCTCAGGTCTGTGGGCAAAACGCTAATTCCACAGTGTTCACAGTCATTCCCCCCCCCCACAAGCCCAAAGTGCTCACAGCACTGCACAGCCTCAGGGGTTCCTTTGGGGAAAAGGCACAGTGCTCAGGCTGGAACAAGGGTCCTGGCTGCCAGTCGTGGGCACCTGGACACTGACCCCACCAGCCTGGCCCTAAACCACAGTGGGACTCAAGGGAACCAACAGTTTCTAGAAACGTGTGGGGTGTGTGTGTGTGTGTGAGTGTGTGTGTGTGTGTGTGTGTGTGTGTGTTCACACTGGTCTCCCTTCCGTCCCTCCCTCCCTTCCTTCCGTCTATGGTAGAGACAGATGTGCAGCCCTGGTGCCCACAGCTGAACCCAGAGTGTTGGAAAAGGGGAGGTTGCAGGTGCCCTAGAAGCACATCCCAGGAGTGGATGGCACCCAGGACACCAGCCAAGGCTTGGACTGGCAGAGAAATTGGAGGCCTGGCAGGCCCTGAGCAGCAGGGCCACTGGAGGGACAGTCACCCTCACTGACATGCACCGCCTGTCACTCACGTCGTGGCCCCTACCTGTGGTAGGGGTGGACACAGCCACGAGCTCTTCTTCCCCAAAGGCCAAGAATGAAGATGTCCAGTATCCATGGTCTCTGAGGCCCTTGGGACCAGAGACCCAGGGACCCGCGAGAATGTCCTGTCCAAGACAACCAGAGTGGGGGACACAGGACCCAGAGCGGGGTGCTTCTAACTGTGGTTTCCTGGGGGGCAGGGAACTAATTTCACTCACTCCAACGCATCCATGTGGGAAGCCAACCAAGGACAGCCTGAGGCAACGGAGCACGTTGCGTGTGGCCCCCAGGCCACGAAGCTGCAGTATGTCAAGCCGCAAGGATAAAGCAGGTGCGCCGTCTCCCTCTCCCTGCTTTCTCGGGAGGCGCGGCCTGGGGAAAGAGCCCAGGAACAAGCAGCAAGGCTCCCGGCAGGAAATGTTGGAAGCCAGACTCAGCAGTGATCCACCGCCTCCGTCTGTCTGTCCAACCACACTCCCCAAATAGTCAGGGAGCAGGAAGTGTTTGTTGGACAGATGAAGAAAGCAGAGGAAGAAATCAAATTAAAAATAACGCAAGAAAGATGAAACCCAGAGAGGCAGCAGAGTGAGGGAATGCGGGCTAGCAGTGAGGAGCAGCGGGGCCAGGGTCATGGGGACAAGGTTTGGCCTGCAGGGAACGGGCCTGTAACCGTCAAGCAGACACATGGAGCAGCAGACAAGGGCGTGAGCACCCAAGCCCGATGCCAGCGCGCAGGGGCCTCAGCTCACCCCGCAGCCACTGTGGCGCACCGGCTCGCCTCTAAGCAGCCAACGGGGTCAGGGTCACAGGACAAGTGCCTCAAAGTCCTTCTCCTGCAATTATGTCATTCTCCCGCTGCCCTCCTCTGAGTGGAGGAAGGAAAAGCTCCCTCTGTTCTCCAATAACTTCTGTAGAATACTGTCCCTTAGTTTTGTGGAATGGTTTGAAGAAATACTGAGACCAAAGGATATAATTGTAAGGAGAGTGCAGTTGAAGAGCATGGGCCAACAAAAGACACAGCTCAGTTCTAGACAAAAATCAGTGACTTCCCTAGGGAGACTCTAAAGCCACAGCACCTTCCACAGGAAAGCTTGAGGAAAAGGAAAGAGCAAAATGAGAAGTGATCATCAGCCCTCAGGACAGAGCAAGCCAGCGGCACTCCCTGGCACCTGGTATGCTCCTCCAGGCCTGGCTTTCTGGGAGGATGCTCAGAGGGTAAGAGGGGCTACGCCCCTGAGCCAGCCCAGGGCAGGGCCCCTTTGGATGCTGGCAGGGGGCTGGGACCAGATGGGTTTCTGGGGATCCCTACATGGAAGGTCAAATTAGAATCCCATGTACCTGCCCACAGGAGCCCGGAGCAGGGCTACTGCTCCCCCGACTTACCCTGGTAAGCCAGCAGCTTCCATGACGTTGGCCAGCGTCACATCATTGGACCACACGTCATACTGCCACTTGCGCAGGCCCAGGACTCCGCAGAGGACCCTGCCGGTGTGCAGTCCCACACGCATGTTCAGATCCACTTCAGTGGCCTCGGCCACAGACCTGCAACACACGCACAGGCATGGGGCTGGGCAGTGGCGCTCACACCCTCGAGGCCAGGAATGCAGGGAGCTGGGGAGATGTGGTGTCTGCAGAGGTGCTAATTACCTAGTCAGCCACACCCTCTAGCCGTGGCTCCGGATGGGCAGGGGCGGCTCAGAGCCTGGCCCCCCAAGCTCCGTGGTCACTGTACATCTCACATAGCATCCACGCATACCTTCGCCCATCCCCACCCAGGGCATACCCCAGAGGAACTAAGCTCAGGACCCCAGATTCCACAACTCCAACTCCCTCTCTATGTCCCTTTGATGAGGTCAGGGAAACTTCATCCTACTTGCTGGCCAGAGGCTGACATGAAAATCCACAGGAGCATCAGACAGTTCTGACACCCCAAGAGCCCCGGGAAGGTCAGGGTTTGACCTCAAGCTCCAGACCCAGCCTGCAGGGAAGGCCTGTGATTCCAAAACCCTGCCCCCAAACAACAGGCAGACTTTATGGGGCACAAACTGTGCCTCAGTCAACTCTTGTGGCTGCTGCAGTCACAAGCAGGTCCAGCACACACTCTGCCTCCCCAGCAGGGGACCAAGATGCTTCCATCCCCCCTACCCCCTCCCCAACTGCCTCACTGCCTTCTCTCAGCGCAGGCTGAGAGAAGTGGGATGACACAGCCTGAGTCCCTCTAGTGTGGGGGTGGGGCAACTCCGTAGGAAGCGCTGTGCAATCTAACCAGAGAAGTTTTAAAAGATGCTTAGATGGAGAATTTCACGGCCGTCCTATAGGTGGGGTACACTCAGAAATCCCTCCAGCTCCCAAGGGCTCACAAGGGGGCTGAGATTGGTTTCTCTGACTCCGGTGCTCACTCGCGTGGGATGCAGGAGGCTACAACATGCCCAGATCGTACTGTGTGTGAGCAAAGGGAACCTGCAAAGGCTATGGGGAAGCCCTCTGACGCTGTTTTTTTTCCTGAATTTTCCACTTTTCCCTAAAGGGCAAAAGCTATTTTATTTTTTAAATATATTACTGAGGAAGTAATACCAGGCCTGTGTGCTACGGTCCAAGGGCCAAAGGCACAGCGAGGCCATATGGGGTATGAGGGTCCACTACTGTGTGTGGCCCCTCTTGGACTGGACTCATCTGAAGGTGGTCCCTATCGCAGGTCTGTCAGATGACCCCCTCCCATCCCACCCTGGCAAACAGCAAAGTCCCTCACCAGGAAGAGCTGGGAGGCTAAAGTGAGGTAAGAGGGCACAGGGGTGCCATGATTAGGGCACTGGCAGTGAGGGGGAAAGGCGAGTATGGCTGCTGCAGGGCACACCGCCGCCACACCCCACAGATACAACCGGCCCTCTGCGCCTCCCAGCAACCAGACTACCTCAAGCCCCACCTCGCACAGAAGAGGCTCTGAACCTATAAGCTCACAGCAAAACTTTACTCCTGCTCCAAGACTTGAGGCTGACTCATACGCATACAATGTAGGAAGTG
Source organism: Scalopus aquaticus (assembly GCA_004024925.1). NCBI lineage: Eukaryota > Metazoa > Chordata > Mammalia > Eulipotyphla > Talpidae > Scalopus > Scalopus aquaticus. The sequence goes on from PVIJ01021994.1 coordinate 4,991, forward strand.
GTCCATGGGCCTAGCCCAGATTCTGCCTCCTGAAACCCCCTTCCCGAGATCTTCCTTATAACAAACCCAGCCCCATTACCACTGGTCCCCTGCCACTCTGCTTCTGGGTGTGATGACTAGATTAGGGGTCATCACAGTAGGTGACCACTAGCTGGGCAGGTCTTCACATAGGCTGACCCAAAATGACCAGAGACTTGGGAATACTGGGAGGCCCTTAAAATTTTTTATTAAAAATAAAGAGACTGGGAATCTTTTATCTGAAACACAATGAATATGCCAAATATCTTAAGCCGATACTATCACAAGGGGCAGACTAGGAGAATGGAAGAGAATGAAAGTCCCAACACTTTGACTCGCCCAGCCTCAGACAGGCAGCAGGAGACTGTCCTGTCCAGAGGAAGATGGCAGTTAGAGCACCCCATGGAAGTACCAGGTAAACACAGCTTAAAATAAATCCCCAAGGGTCTTCCTGATGGCCTAGGGATTAAGTCTGAGCACTATCACCACTAGGCCTGAGTTCGATCCCTGGCCAGGGAGTTAACACACATATGGCACAGCAGACCTCTCCTGTCTCACTCACTGCTCCCTTTAGCAGTGTATTTCAGTAAATCTGCCTGTTCTGCTCCCCACTTCGTCTCTGGTGAATCCTCTTACCCCCAAACCTCTGACCTACACCCCAGCCCTTCTACACACAAAAAAGAAAAATCCCCAAGATTTTGACAACTATTCCATGTTATCTTCATAATGGATTAGATATGCCTGATGCATTTACTAATGACCCATGATTTTGTCATCATGATAACTGGGGTGACGATGCAGAAGAAGTGAACCCTCACTCCATGTGCCACGTACAGGTGCTTGGCTATGACACAGCCCTATGAGCTCTCTCTCCCCACCCTGCCACCCCCACAGGCTCAGCCACAAGTTTCAGTGCAAATATCCCATCCTCAGATCAAGGACTAGTGACTGTGGCCAGGCTGAGGGACAAGGAGCAGGAGCTAAGGACAGAAACTAGGGAGGAGCCCTGGAATCAGAACAAGGAAATTTGTTGCTGAGGAAAGGGAATTTCAGTGGGAGTCGTACCTGGCCCAGTGACTGACCACACAGATGTCTACCCTCTCTGAGACTCAGTTTTCCTATCTGTAATCCAGAGTTGGGCTGAATGTACTCCAACAAATTCTGAAAGTCTTCCTACTCTACCCCGGCTTTCTCAATGCTCAGGGAAGCCAGCGAGATCCTGCTAACTCTTTCAACTCAGCATGAACATGCATGAACAGAGGCCCCACAGGGAACTCAGACAGGAGAGAACAACGATAGCAAACCTCAGGGTTCAGCACCCCGCCTTCGATCCTGATCCACATGCCTTCTAGGAGCACCCCTCTGGCCTTTGGATGCCCCTTTTGTCAGTAGTAACACAGCAGGCACTGGGCTCAGCCCACCTACAAGAATGACATCTATCCTCTCCATGGTCTTCCCCTGATTTCCATTTTCAGATTGCCTCCTGGGTTCCCAGTGGGGTTTTCTTCCACCCTCTGCATACCATGGCTCCACTGTCCCTGAGGGGTCTCCACTCAAACCCCTGCTGCTGCCAGCAAACAGAAGTGGTTCCACCCATCACTGCCCACACTTGATGCGCCCAAGGGTCCATTCCCCAAATCATGGCACACAGAGATCCCAGCAGTTGTGTCAAGATACCGCCGGCCTGGCCAGCCCTTAAGCCTACCCTCACTACCCTCACACTCAGGAAGTCTATAGCACCAGAGGCATCTTCCATGGGGTCCCAGGAGTCCCCTGTGTATTCAACCTTGATAATCTCAGAAATCCACAAGCCATAGGTTTATTTTAAAAAGTTCCTTGGAACCCTGACTATTGACATATTTAATACCTATTTAACTTTCATCAATTTTGACTATATTTTTATTGCTAGAGTTTTTTTTACTGGAGTTTGGTTCTGCCTGCTTGCTTTTCATCAGCCAAAACTCCAGAGACAAGAATTGGTGAAAGAAAACAGGTTTCATTAGGAGCTGGCAAACCAGGGAACATGGCAAACTACTGTCTCACAGGCCATCTCCCCTGATTTTAATACCCAGGCCAAGTGGTATTATAGAAAGTCCAACTTTTTCTTTGTCATGGGCTCAGAGCTGTAAGTGGCCCAGTTGGTTAGAGCATATCTAAATGGACTCTTGGGTGGGACAGATATAGAAGAGCCCGTGAGTCTTTCTTAAGTATAATACTCAGTTATTCAGAAAGAGAAAGAGAAGGAGATTACAGAGGTGCACACTCAGAAACAGATGCCCAAGGCTCAATCGTTCACCTTGTATTTTCCCTGTCTATTCAGTACTGAAACAGATTGGCCCAAAAGAGTCAGATTGTTACCAAAGCAACCCAGATTGGCCCAAAAGAGTCACAGAGTGTTGCCAAAGTAACCAAATGACAGGCAACAAAGAATCCAGAGTGTACTTCCCATGAGATTTACCTAGGAGGTGGAATCTGCCAGTTCCTTGCCAGAAACCATTTCTTCCATCAACAGAACATTTGTAGGCAGCAGGTGCAATGAATAGGAGAAAGGGGATTCTCCAAGATAATGACTTGCTGGCAACTGCAGGGAAGCCCTGATACTCCCAATCAAGGGGTCAGCTTGCCACAAGGAGATGACTCACACAGGCAACTGTCACTCCTCCCAACAGTGTGAACAGGTCAGCCTGGACAGGCTGCTGCAGCCAGCTGCTCTGTCCACTGGCAATAGAGAAGGCTGCATTGCTTGGAGTGCACACGTCCTTTAAGTGCCTTCGTGGTCACCAACTGTTCACTGGAGTTTGGGTCTGGCTACTCACTGCTCATGAGTCAAAACTCAAGAGACAAGAGTGGGTGGAAGGAAATCAGGTTTAAATGGGAGTTGGCAAACCTGAAGACACACAGATTACAGCCTCAAAAGTCATCTCAGATTTCCCAGTTCCTGATTAAAACTCCCGAGTTTTGACAAGGTGAGCACCAGTGTTCCCCAGGAAGATCCCAGTAAGCATCATCCACCTTAAAGGCAAAAGGTCATTTGGTTCAGCTCCTTCAATCACCTGCTTCAGGCCAGTGAGGCCCACACTGGGGACTCAGTTCCTCTCTGTACCCAGTAAGTCAACTTTATCTCTGTCTGCACAGAATGGGGGCTTCACAAAATACTAAGGAATGAGCTGACATTCTTCTCTTTAAAGGTCCCACCTACAGAACTTCAATCTGCCCCAAGAGATCACAGAAAACAAGGTATAAGGAAATACATGACATATACTATACTGTTTGATGTGATATGAAATTATATAATGTCAGACAAGATGTGATATGATACACAACATGATATGGGATATGATATAAAGTGATCTATGCCATGACATTATATATATGTTGTGCTATATGATATGAAATGATATGATTTATGATATTACAGATGATTGATATGCTATGGCATGTGACATAATATGCCATATGCCTATAGGATAAGATGTGAAATGATACAGCATATGAGGAGGTAGACAACTGATATGACATGAAGTGATATATATATATATATATATATATATATATATATGTATATGTGTGTGTGTGTGTATATGTGTGTGTGTGTGTGTGTGTGTGTGTGATGCGAGATGCTATATGATTATGATATGACATGACAGGATGCCCTTTCCGAGAATGGAAACATCATCATGTTTCTAAGTCCTACCAGGCCAAGCATCTTCCCCTCCTCCCTGGCTCTAACCAGCCTTCCCTACAGTTCGGTTTCTCTTCTCTAGAGCAGAGGGGGCACACTGAAATCACCTGGGGTGCTTTTCCAGTCTTGCATGGAACAGGCACTTGGATTTGATTTTCCTGGGGATACTAATATCAGTTCAAGTGTTCCTAAAAAGTGGGGTAACAGACTTAGCTCGATGGTGAGGTGCTCCTCCCTCCCCTGAAGGCCCTGCAACTAGCTAGAGTCTGCAGGTGCGACTAGAGTCTGCAGGTGCGTGGCTCATTGCGATCAACCTCTCTAGGACAGCCAGGGAGCCACTGTGCCGCTCATCTCTGAAGCCTTGCTTCTGGATCTGCTCTGTAAGTTATTTTGTGTGTGTGTGTGTGTGTTTTATTTTTTTAATTTATTTTTTATTTATATCCTTTACAATATTTTGTATTCCCCGTAGGTTTCCCACCACCAAATCACCCATGAACCATCACCATAGTCCCTTGTGCTCTTTCCCTTCCTCTCCCCTGTAGAATGTCTCTAATTTATGGATGTCTGCTAGTTTTTGTTTTTGTTTTGAGTATTATTTTCTCCTCTTGATCTCTCTGGAAGCTATTTTGCCACTTCTTCCTCATGCAGTTCTTTTCTGCTCCTGAGTGTGAAGCGACACCAGTCCTATTAACGCATCTCACCGGACCATGCCTGCATCTCCACACCACTGAGACGCTGCATGTGCTCTACCCAGCAGCTCAGCAGCTCAGCGTCCCTCCTCCATGCATTTTCCCTGACCAGACGGAGGTCTCTCATCTCTCCATCCCGATCTCCAAGACCATAACGAACATGGGCAGGTCAGCAGTCCAGAAACCCTTACCTGTTCAATCCAACTCTCTCCACAGAGAGCAACTGAGACCTAGCCACCTCCCACATGAAGAACGCGTGCACACTGCTCCTTTTCAAGTGGAACTCAGCTGGATTTGAGCCAACCTCATCCCCCAGTGACTCCCCTAAATGGTCTATCCAAGTAATCCCTAAAAGTAATTTCTTTTTGCATGACTAACATACACCTGAATACCTGGTATTACCGTGGACAAAAATAACACCAAGGAGGGCGTCACAAAAGGGCGTCACTACAGCTCAGGTGGGACTTGTCCCTCTAACATGACTCTGAAGCACAGGTGACCCACCTGTGACAGACTGACCAGGGCAACACAAGCCTCTGAGAGGTCCACCTGGCGCAGGGGAGGTCATGTCCATGACTCGATCAAGGTCAGACCCCCTTGGTCACTCACGTGATGGTATCGATCATGTCCAGGCCCATCTCCACGCAGCAGTGGGCATGGTCAGCCTTGGGCTGGGTGAGGCCAGACACACAGTAGTAGCAGTCTCCCAGGATCTTGATGCGACGGCAGTGGTTCTCCTTCGGGGAGCAAGGGCAAACTGCATGTTAGTGACCAACACACGTGGGCCAGGAGAGGGCAGGGGTCTGGAACTCCCTCGTGATTTACACCAAGGGCCCATGCTCCAAACCAGGTGACTCCCCCACGGTCACTGGTCCCCATCACTGTGATTAGGGTGGCCCCGGGGCACCCCACACATACATTCAGACCTTTCCCACTAGGAGTGTCTACCCCTGAGTCAACTCTACAGACCCTTCAAGGTCCGGCAGTTGTCCAACCCCAGGCACACCATTTCCTCTCCCCAAGGAGGGCTCTCTGTCCCAACAGGACTAGCAGAAGGCCCCTCTGCACCACCACCAAGGATTCTGCATGACGGCCCTTCTGGAATGTGCTGAACTCCAGCACCCCTAGGAAGGGCAGGCCAGAGGCATCTGTGTCTCCCTGTGTCTTTTCACTCAGAGCCCAGATCCACTGAACCTGTAAGCAGCTCTCCCCAAAAGAAAAACCTGAACTCAGGCAGGCACCCCATACTGCAGAAGGCCCATGCTTGTATTTATGCAACGGTAAGTGTCATCAACCTCCTCCCGTCATGTAGAGACACACCAAGTGCTACCACCACTTGCGTGTGCTAATCCACGTGGCAGCTGTGATTATGGGGCGCGCCAGGTGTATTTCAAGGAAAGCATTGAAGCAGCAGTTTTGGAATGTGTCAGTTTCAGCATCCCGTTACACTTTTAAAATAACTGAGGACATCACAGAAAAACTTTTGGGTAAGTGGTAAGAGCTGTGGGTATTTACCACATGGGCTACACACAACTGGGAAATGTTTTTTAATCTACTTGTATTTTAAGTAACAAGCAAATTCATTATATATTAGCATAAGTAACATTTATGACATTTATGCAGACTAGGCCACTACAAGCATGGCGCCACTGTCCACTTCTGCAAGTCTCCTGAAGGTGTCTTCACAGAAGACAGCTGGATTTTTGAGATACATTCAGCCCACAGCCCTGGGCAGGGCTTGAGGATGGTGTGAAGACAGGCCTCCCAAGGCAGGTGCTAGGTTAGAAGGACCTCACAGATGCCAGAGAGGGTCTCAAAAAATGCAAGGCTCCTTGAATCCCACTCTGAGGACATTTTATAGCTTCAATTTAGTTCTCTTGTTTGTTTTCTAAACAATGAGCTGACTCTTGCAGGTTTTCTCAGATGCTATGAATTAATTATGAGCTCTTGGGGCAGGAACTCACCTCTCACCAGCTACGCATATATGCAGGCCCCATACTTCTACCCAGCACTCTCTCAAGAGGTCAGGGAAGGAGCCAGGACCAGTGATACTGCTGTCCTGCCTCAGTGGAGGAGACATTCCTCCCTGCAGAGGAATAAATGCTCAGTCTCTCCCAGGCCCAGCCTCCCTCAGCACCCATGTGCCACAACACTAGGACCGAGGGGAAGAGGTGGACAGATGCTTCCACCTATCCTCTCTGGAGGGGACTCTGAAGGTACAGTGACCAGGTCTGTTCCTCTAGGCTCCCCCAGTGGACAGGGAGCTGGTCATAGGGAAGTCTGGCCTTCAGTCCCTGACCTTGGGCCGTATGACCTTGGGCAGCTACTGTACCATTTGGACACAGGCCTCCCTTGGGCATTATCCCAGTGTCCCTTGGGCAGGCTGTGTGCAGCTCTCCTGCCTGGGGTAATATCTGAGAGCCCAGAGCCGGATGGCCCGGAGCAGGGCCACCCTGCGGATCAAGTTGGGCCCATTGGAGGTAGCCGACCAGCCTTCTCCAGGCCAAATCTACGCAACCTCCAGGCAACACTGGGCTCTCAACTGGTGCCTCTAGAATGTTGCTTCCCACGTTTCCCACCGTCACTGTCTGGTGGGAGGGGCATCTGAAGTCCTCAACATTCTGAAGTCAGTTGCTACACCAGGCCCAGTGATGAGCTGGGCCTCGCCCGTTCCTGGCCACACCTCCCCAGCAGAGGCCCTCTGTGGAGAGCTGAACCTACACCTGCACCATCTCATCAGCCTCTTCTCTCAGAGGTCCATCTGGGGTTCTAGATCCCCACCTCTGAGGATCCATGAAAGCATTAGTGCCTACTGACACCTTGTACTATTTGTACATATGATTCTCAAGGGTCACCAACCCCTCACCCATGGGACCTCAAGGGTTGATATGTGACCCTGCCCCTCAGCATCTCTGTAGTGTTCGGACTTGGACAACGGCCTAATCCACTTGATACTAGAAGTCTCTCCCACTCAAGCCTGAGGGAAGTCAGCATGCCCCATTAAGGAGTGCACTCCAGAAATAAACAGTCACATAGCTACTTGCTCCTGGTATCCAACAGGCACAACAGAAGGCACCCCCAAAGTAAATGCAGATGCCCAATCACACAGGTGGAGAAGATAAAGACAAGGAGCTTTGTCCAGGTAGGTCTTGTCTCAGGTTGGAACAGTCATGCAAACACTTTTATTTAAAAATAAAAATTCTGGACCTCCCCAGTGGCGCAGCGGTTAAGCGCTGCGCTGTGGAGCTGTCGGCAGCAGCGACAAGAGTTGGACGCCCGGTCAGGGAGATTCCCACATGGTGTGGCAGACCTCTCCTGCCTCGCCCGCTGCTCCCCTCAGCAGTGTGTTTCCGTCCATCTGCCTGTTCTGCTCCCCACTCTGTCTCTGGTGAATCCTCTCGCCGCCCCACACCTCTGGCCTGTACCCCAGCTTGTACGCATAAATAAACAAATCTTTTAAAAAATTAAAAAAATAAAAATAAAAATAAAAATTCTACTTAAATTGTGATGCCTAAAATTCAAAACCAAAATAAAGTAAACCTGACTGTTAACCACATCGGTGGCGTGACCATACAGAGGAGAATTACTCAAGTGGCCAGAAAGCACGAATTTTGACTGCCTATCTAGTGGGATATAATCCAAGGGCAAAATAACCAAAGAAAACTTAAATTGCATCCTGTGTTCTTCTTACATATGTTGGCAATGTTGTTTTGAATCTATACAGGAAAAAAAATGAAACAAATAAATGGTATTATCACCATTAGGATTTCTAGTATGAAAGGAAAGAAACACAAATATAAAAAAAATTACAGGCATGAAATTAAGCAGGTTGAAAAACATCTATATGGACTTAAAATTTTTCTTTTTATAAAAAATATTTCCCATCTAGGTCTCCTATTAAGTCCCAACAACATGGTAGATTTGGGGCTGGGAAAACCATTTCCCACTGAAAAGAACCAAGACTCTGGAAGATGCCACGTCTGTGATGAGGCAGGGACACCCACTGTTCCTGAAGCCACGCTCGAAGTGATGATCGCATCAGTGGGAAACAGTACCCCTTGGGGTCACTACCACTGCTACAAAACCTAAGCTCAGTGCAAGAACAGATGGGGACAGAGTATAACATTAAAAAAAAAAAAGGACAATCAGGTGGGGAGGCCTTCAACATCATTTTGGAGAGTTCTAGGGCATGGATTCTTTATTCTAAAAATTGGTATCAATAAAAAGAATAAGGCTAAATAACTGATAGCTATTTTTTGAAGATAGCTAAATAGCTGATTAATAAAAGTTTTCTTCTAGTTTAAAATACTGAAACAGGAGCCCCGCAGCTGCTACTACTGTGGGGCATGACCTGACATCTGCCCTAATCACTGGAGCAGGGACAACCAGGGACACCCCTCCGTCAAGTCCAAGGGGAGGGTAGACAGGGTAGTCCTGTCTACCCTCCCCTTGCATGCCGAGGAAATGCCAATAAAGGCAGGCCTCTGGCTCCTGCATGGCTTGGTGGGCCCCCTTCTCAGTCTCCTCCGTAAATGAAAACCCACAGGCACAATCTGGACACTTATTCATGTCCTGACAGGTACGAATCAGTTCTGGTGGAAGGACAGGTGGGAGACAACCTGACTGACGCAAAGCCAAGTGGGAGCTGGGAAGGCCACACATGTGGTCAGCTGGACTTCGTGTGACAATGGCCGGGGGGCACGACCAACTCTCCAGGGAGGTAAGGGGAAGTGAGATAATGCGGGGGTAGATGCAGAACAACAAGACTAGGCAGTCCCAAGTTGTTTTTGAATGTAGGTTATGGGTGCATGGGGTGTTGTTTTATTGCTTCTAAATCTGTGCAAACTTCCATAAAGCAATTCTAAAACCCTTCAAGGCAGAGTTTTAGAAACTGACTTGTTCATGCTGCATCCTCCTGACCTAGGATAATTCTGGGCACAGCAGAAACACACAGTTGCCTTCTGATAGATGAAACTGTGACTATGTGCCTCCCTGGTGACACAGGAGGAACCACATCTTCGTCTACCTGGCAGGTGGGAGTCTCCCCTCTAGGCCACCCTGCCTCTCCCTAGCCTCTCCCCTCACATTCCCCATGATCTCTACATTCAGGCCTCACATGAGTCTTGCCCCCCACTCCCTACTCCTACTCTGCCTAGAACATGGTCCCCTAGGGAGGAGTGAGGTCCCTCCCCATCCCACCCCCTATATCTGGACACCCCCCCCACCCCAGACAGGTCATCCCACAACTCTGAGTCCACAGCTGCTGGATAAATGTTTCCTACAGGCAGGGGGAGTTTCTGCAGGTGGCCTTCATACAAATGGCAGGCACACTGAATTCCAAACATCTACTGGTTTTTCAAGAAACAATATTTATTTCCTGCTAATCACAGGGTAATTAAAGGAGCCCATTCATTATAAGAATAAAATTCAGAAAACTAAATTATAACTCAATCAAAATATAACTCAGCAATAACTTTGGCTAATTAGACAATTTCACCCAGCTTTATTCTATGGAATTTACATATATGTGCACACAAACTTTCTTAAAGGTGGGGCTCCCCCCTGTATGCTATTTACATGTTACCTTGATTATATAATCACATCCATGGACCGTTTTCAAATTCATGATGTCTGATGTACACCCTGACCACACTCCATCAAACATCTTTTTTTTTAAGGATTTATTTATTTATGCATACAAGCTGGGGTACAGGCCAGAGGCGTGGGGCGGCAAGAGGGTTCACCAGAGACAGAGTGGGGAGCAGAACAGGCAGATCGATGGAAATACACTGCTGAGGGGAGCAGCGGGGGAGGCAGGAGAGGTCTGTCGCACCATGTGGGAATCTCCCCGGCTGGGCGTCAAATCAAGTCGCCGCTGCCGACAGCTCCACAGTGCAGCGCTTAACGGCTGCACCACCAGGAAGGCCCCCCATCAAACATCTTGTTCAGCAAAATCCTGGTTTCAGAGAATTCTCTGCTCAGAGTCTCCCCTTCTGGTCTGTGAGTCCAAGGCTGAGTCTTTGACTCCATCACTCTACCCCAAGCATTCAGTGCCAGACAGAACATGCACATGTGAGTTTGCTGAAAGAACAGCACTCAAAGTAACTAACCAACAAGCACTCTCAGGTTTGCAATGCTCTGAGGGTTCACAAAGCTCAGGTGTCACAGCAGGAATAGCTGGGGGACCCTCTGGTCCCCTCCTCACGTGTTATAGGCCAGAAAACAGGAGAGCCAAGTGCAGGGTCCTGACAAATGCTTGCATCTGCCCAGTGACTGCTGCCTACTGAGCAAGCCCAGGACAGCAGCCGAGGGGAGGAGAAAAGATAGGAGGGGAGGATGAACATAAGCCCAAGCAAGATTGGTACTCGGTGGGGAAAGCTCTGGCCCTGGGAATGGCTTCCACTTGTCCCCTGTGAAACATCCAGAGCAAACACAAATAACTGAAAAAGAATGTCCTCACTAACACGGTCATAATAAAGTCATCATTCAGCAAAGGCAGAACAAAATGGCCACAATACACCACAAAGCCTATGTTGGGGCCTCAGGCCCAACCATGCCAACCACAGTGGTTTCCTCCATACAGTCCTGCTTGCCCCTGAGATCCTAAATGAACGAACACCCACTGCATCCCATCCAAGTGTTCTCTGCGTTGGGGCCCACTAGTTCAGAAAGACTCTACTCTGGGACAGCCTGGATCAGGAAACCCACAGGGAGACTCCCTGATGAGGCCCATCAGCAGACTGGAGAGGAAGTGCTTCCCATGCTTTTCCACTCTGCTACCTGCTCAGGGACTCAGTCACCTTCAGAGCACCACCTGCAGTGTCCTGAGTTTAAATGCGCCCCCTGTCCTGTACCAGGCAGCAGCCATGCTGGAGCTGGGAACTTACTGGGGTTGAGAACTTACAGCAGTGGGACAAACTCTCATGGGAAAACAGTCCCCAGAAGGATTACTCAGGTCCTGACAAGAATGAAGGACTGTGCTCTCACCCACCTCCAACATCTAAGGAGTGCGCTCAGGACCAGTCCAGGCAGCCCAGCTGATAAGCAGTGAAGCTGGGACTCAGGCTCACCCCCAAAGGTGGTCTGTTACTCTCCATGCCATTCCACAGCCTCCTGGGTCTGGCAAAAGGATGTCTGCCTAGTCCAACCAGTACCCTCTCCCACTGAGAAAACTGACATTCAGAGAAGGGCCATGTCCCTCCAGCTAGCGATAGAGCAAAATGGAGCTCCAGACAGGCGTTTCTCCATCAATTCAAAGCATCCAGCTACCCAAATACATATGAACATCAGAGCAAACACAAATCTAAAAAGGATCCAATAAATGGAGAAAGGTCAACAATACTGTTCACAACCGTGGCCATCAGGCATGGATATGGGAACAAATGGACCATCAGCTACTATAGAGACTAAGGCAAACATGCTCTGTGTTTGTCTAACTACCTTCAGGGATCTTGGTAAAGAAAGTGTGTTTGGATTGCAGTTGTGTGTAATTTTCCAAGCCTGCACTCCTGGAGCCATACCATCCTCCACGCCAGGCACCCTGACACAAAACAAGCAAAGATGAGGAAAACAGGACCCACAGGCTCCTTGAAACAGGACTCCAAGCAGATTAGAGAAAAGGTACATTTAAAAAATACATAACACCATCAACGCACAAGGGAGCAAAAGAAAAGGCAGTGAATAAGAAGGGAATGAGGCCATTTTAATTTTGGGCTTCTTTGCAGTTGCCTCAATGGGGTGGGGGGGGGAGGAAAGACCCAAACAGGACTTACAGAGGTGAAACTATAACGTGAGTGGAAGCTGTACTGAATGGGAAAATAGCAGATTCAAC
>PVIJ01021995.1:0-17209 GCA_004024925.1 Scalopus aquaticus
CAGATATCCAAAAATAGATGATTGGATCCAGAAGATGTGGTACATATACACAATGGAGTACTATTCAGCATGGAAAGAAGATAAACACATTCAATTTGCAGCGACATGGATGGAATTAGAGGGAATCATACTGAGTGAAATAAGCCAGAAAGAAAAAGAAAAATGTCGAATGGTTTCACTTATAACAGGACTATAGGGAGGCCTGGTGGGAGAGAGACACTCAGCAGTGGGGGGTGGGGTGGGGGGAGGGGAGAATAAGGGCACAAAATGGAAGAGAGGATAATACAGGGGACCATGGAGATGGATCACGGGTGAATTGGTGGTGGGCTGCCCAAGGGGAATACAAAATGTAAAAGACATAAATAACAATTTAAAAAATAATCTTGAAAAAGAATAAAGGTATGAATTCTTTCTCCTTAAAAAAAAAAGGGGGAATCTTGACCTGCTAAATATGTGTGAACATATTTTACCCCATGTTTTACTTAAGTAGCAAAGAAATTCAGTGCTACAGTAACTTATGAAATATGAAATATTTTTGGATATTTATCCTTAAAAGGTTAAGTCCTTTAGTGAATGTGCTACAGGTAAAATCTGATTCAATGAATTCAGGAAGATTCATAGCTATGAATCAGTTTAGGGCTGCTTCTTTGTACAGCACATTTAACCAACAGTAAACTCAAGCTATTCTTGATTCATTATCTGGAAAAGAGCCAATCCTAAAAAGGTCTGCAGATAGAGCATACTTAGTGATCATAATATCATTGGTATGAAATGGGCTATGGCAGACCAATAAAACAAAAATACTGACTTTCAAAGGAAGGTTTTATAGAAACACAGCTGGAAAGAAATGTTTCTATAAAAACACATAATGAAATAGGGGATTCATGCAAATCACCCCATAAAAGCAAAAATTAATAAAATGTACATATAAGTAGAAATGGTACTTGGTGTGTGTGGGGATGAGAGGGAGAATGGCAGAGGCATTACCTATTTCAAAATCAAGCACTTTTTTTTTTAAATAAAAGAGGTAAATAAAAATGCAAGGGGGAAGTTTTAAATAAAAATACTTACTAAAGGCAAAATGTTAAATTCTATTCATTTAAAAAAAGATGTGTGTAAAAAAGTAAAATGTAAAATATCAGTTCATTGGCTCAAATCAGTACTTCCATTTTATTTTGTTGTTGCATTGCCGTTAGCTTTAATTATTTATATTCCATAAATGAGTGAAACCATCTGGTAATTGTCTTTCATATTCAGAAAATAGAAGGATCTCAAGTAGTCTCACTTTAAATTGCATGGTAATATCCTTGGGCAATAAACAACAAAGGTCAAAGCTACAGGATAAGTTAAAATATCTTTCAAGTGCGGTCATTTCCAGTGTTTTGTTTTCACAATGAATGGTAAATTTTACCCATCACTGACTGTTCTATCATTTATCTACTAAGTAACTTCTCTTGCAATTCAAAATAAACAGTGCATTCTATTAACTTCCTGAGCTTATTTATATACACATTAAATTGCCTGCGAGGAATCATTGGAAAGTTTTAAACAGAGGCGAAACATACATGCTTTAAAAGGATCATAGGTCATATTGTATGAAAATAGGCTGTGGGTAGGTGAAAACCCATGGCAGAAGTGAGCAGAGCAGTTGAAGCAATAACTTGTTTATGATAGCCTAGCAACATGGGACTGAGACAAAGCAGGTATGTGAAAATAAAGCCATACAAGCAGGAGGAAAACCCTTTTTACATATTCACTAGCCACACTTTTTTTTTTTCCTATCTAATTGCAATTAGTTCATCCTCCTTAACTCCATACTGGTAATTGGGTAAAATGTGGTCAGACATTAATGGGAGGGATTAATTAAAACAAGAACATAATATGGCCTTGAGTTTGAAACTGATAATACTGTTGAGTTATTTAATTCATTCACTTAAATGAGCATTTTTATTTTATAATGTGATGCCTCAAACAATAGATGGGCTTGTGACTGGCTGAAATTAGTACTTGCAAAATTAGCTTGCTAGGAGAGTGACCGCTAATATTTCCAACAAAGAGTAAAACAGTTGCGTGGATGCTCTGTTTCACAGGTATGAATTGTGTGCAGTGGTTTACAAAATATTAAATCACTGCCTAATCGTAATACAGTGGCATTTGTACAATCCACGCTTTCTGAAAAGAAAAAGCAAGATTCAAAATTAGTGTCAAAGAAGCATTAACGGATGATAATTCACTAATATGTAAAAAGATAGCGAGCACTTGCTATGTACCAGTAGTGATGAGATCTCTTATATAGTTACAAAGATAAAGACGATGCTACCGGGCCTCCCTGATGGCGCAACGGGTTAAGTCTCAGCACTATGATGCTATACGCAGTCCCTGCAACATGAGTTCAATCCCTGGCCAGGGAGCTGACCCAATGGCGCAGCACACCTATCCTGTCTCACCCACCCACTGCTCCCCTCAGCAGTGTATTTCAGTTAATCTGCCTGTTCTGCTCCCCACTCTGTCTCTGGTGAATCCTCTTACCACTCCACACCTCTGGCCTACACCCCAGCTCTTGTAAGCATAAATAAATCAATCTTCAAAAATAAAAAGATGCTACCTTTTCTTTAAGAATTCATAATTTTGTAGAGTAACATGACTTCAAATAGACATATACATATTAGAATTACTAGGAAAATTTACTCAGTACTTCCTGTGTGCTATACATTTTATTTCAAGAGTATTGCATCTCCGAATTTTCACATATCTATAAACTGGGGGTAGTAATATTATTGCCATTTTAAGAATGAGAAAATTGAGATATAGATCAAATTATATTCTATAATTACATAGGTAATATAAATAATTATAAAAATAATTTATATAGAATAAATGTGAAATGTGTTTGGTGCTACATAAAAACACTGTGGGTTTGTAGAGGTCTCTGGTTTTGTAGGGACTACAGTGGAGGAAGGAAGTGACAAATGGTGTGAATTCTGGGTGAGAGAAAAGGGGCAAAGAGCATTCTGGGAGGAACTCTATGTGTTAAGGGACAATGTATTTGTTTTTAAGAACTGTGCAAGAGGTAGTCATCATTGCTGGAGGTTGGGGGGCAGTGAACTTAGAAATAGGAGTGAGCCTGGTAAAGAAGTGCCCAGGCCGACTAAAAAAGTGCCATTTTGAGGAGTCAGAAATTGATCATGTAGGCAAGGGAGTTACATAGGTTTTTAAGTAGAGTAGAAATGCTGAAGAAAGACTATGGGTCGAAAAGATGGTGAATTTCCCCCCTGACTAGTAGTTGTACACATGCTGGGAGATGGGATGTGCGCAAGCGCACGTTTGGAGTGCAAATTTAGAAGAACAAACCAGGGAAGAGTAGTGTTAGCAAAAAAGGGCTAGAGTCCAAATCACAGCACTGAAGGGGCTGCAGAAAACTCATGTGTGATCTGGATCAATGGGGATCTTAGCAAAGAAACAGGGATTTGGATTATTGCTCACAGGAATTCTTATTATCAGGTAGCATTAGTATGGGGACTAAGTCAATGAATTTGGAACTCAGAAAAGAACTTGAAGCAAGATTTGTTTGGTGTCATGAGCAAATTGGAAGGAGTCAGAGCCAGGGAAATGAAGGATATCATCCAAAAAAGAAAGATTGAGAGCAACACAGACTAACAACCATTTTTCCTAGGGCCTTATCTTAAAAAAAAATTTTTTTTTAAAACATTCCTGTTTATTTTTTCATAATATAGAATTTCTCCCCTTAGGTACGGTCACCATAGTTTTCCCATCACCACAAACCACACAGTCCTCTGCCACAAAGCACTGCACTCTCCTCCCTCCATGTTCTCTACTCTTTCCCCTTCTCACTTTAACTCCTCCCCCTCTCCTGAGTGTCTCTAGTACATGGTCTGCTTTCAAGGGTCAGTCTAACAAGTGTTTCTTTGTCTGATCCTTTGTAGATTCCATATATAAGTGAAACCATTCCTTCTTTCACTGGCTCACTTCAGTTAGAATAATCCCTTATTTTTAAAAAAAGAAAGAAACTGTGTGTGGGGGGGTGGGGGGTGTGTATGTGTGTGTGTAACAGAAAATTGTGGGAAATGGTTTCTAGCAAATCTCTAGTTTTCTGACTTCTTTCATCACCTCCATCATCCTCACCCACCATCATCTAGTGTATTTCATGGAGCAGTATTTTGTTGACACAATGTAACTCAGGAGGAACTGTTTAACATTTAGAATATGACAGAATTTACATTACTGACTTTGTCAATGAATGGTTGGGAAAACTGGAAAATGTGCATCAATTTTCAGAGAGAATAACAACAGAAACAAAAACAATAACAAAAATAAGAATGTAGAAATCCATCTTACAGACCTTCTGGGGGAATAAATGATAATAAATGTAAAGCATTAGGTTGGCACATAATATTTCTGTAGTCTTATTTTTTAAAAAGTTATCAAATAACTCCTATATGAAAAAAATCTGCGGTTATTATGAACAAATCATGATTCCCCCTCTAGAAACAAAAAAGAAAGTTTCAATTTTTAAGTTTTCCAGCAAAAGATAAAAACATATCAGTGTTACTAAAATTTGAGAAAGACCTTTACTAGGTATTTGATTACCTGCCTCAAAAGTAAACTTTCCTTACATACCTAAGGTAAAGATTTTATTGTTCAAATTCCCTAATCTGTACCTTGAACGGTCTAATAATTTGGTGACCCAAGGGAGTCCTGTGATCACATTAATAATCCATCACTTTGAAAACATGAGTTGATTCGATTCATGGTAAATAGATGAGAAATTGTTATAATTCATAATACTGTATAACATACATCTGCTGCAAGGAAATGGGAAAACGTAAGGATATATTCCCTTTATATTTTTTTTCCAATTGGCTATAATGTTACAGCATGTGATAGTTCTGTATGCAGAAGTAGAATAAGTTGTGAGAGCAGATAATTACTGGGGTTTGGTTCACAGACCTAGAGATGGACATTATCAATCTCTTCTCAATAAGCTCTGGCAGCTGGTGGACACCCCATACACATGGAGTGTGCTCTGGTGAAGAGGAAATACCAGCTAGACTTTAACACTGCTTGCATTGGGGAGCACACCAATTGTGTTTACCTCTGTCACAGGGCAGGGAGTGAGGACCCACCCCTCTTACACCTCATTATATGCAATGCTAAAACTTCCAAAGTGTATTATTAGAGATTCCTATAGAAAACAATGTGATTGTTAACAATTCACATCTTGATTGCCTATTCAATTCAGTATATAATACAGCAAACCTTTTTCGCCTCTATATTCAAACTTATACTTAGTAATTGTAGTTCCTCCAACTTACTTAATGTAAAGTGCTAAGCAAAGCTGAATGAATTCTAGAGGAAATCATCCCTTTTTTCTCCTGCTTATTTACAACTCTCCAATCTCTAGAGGAGAAAATCACTATTTATGCGATAAACTTATAAAATTGCAATGTGGAAACAGGTCAGTGAAAAGGAAATATAAGCCTGTTATTTGTATCATTCCCATTCTGTTGAACATGAGTATTTTAAGTTCGAAACTGCTCATACTGTTATTCAAAATGATGAAATACTTTATACCATTATTTCATTTAATCTGACTATATTCACAATAAACTTTCCAGTATATCTTAAGATCACGTGAACAAAATGAACAGGCACTGGGACTGGGGGATGCTACTGTATCCCATGGACTTAAAAGAAGACAATATGCATGTCATATTTTACATTATAGGAAAAATAAATATGTTGTGCAAACGTGATTTCTTCATTTTTTCTATGTTTGGTATTCCTATCTATATGCTTAAGTCAAATTTAATTAATGATCTATACTATATCTATAACAGAATATATATTCTACAATGCTGTGGAAAGATCATAAAATTCAAATTATTGGACCATAAGATTCTGATTCTCTTTTCTATTGTTATTATTACTTTTAAAGACTAATGAAGCACTTCAGTGGTAAAACTTGAAAATAAATAGTACTACTTATTACAAAATACCATATTTTAACAATTCCATTAAATTTACAAGTCTGTTACAATAAAATTTCCTCTCTAAAGATGGCTGACAAAGGCTCTAAATTAAGCAACAAAGTCAATACCAATCTATGGGAAGGCTGAATATAGTGCAGTTTTGCTCCTGTGCAGATATGAACATTACTAGAAAATAGATTGGGAAGAAGCACTATTAAGGGAAGCCATAAAGAAACAGTGGGATTATAAATCAGAACTTAAAGGAGTTTATCATTTTATCTGAACTACATATGTGAGCTCTGTGCTTGATGGTGTATCAATTTTCCCTGTGTCATCAAATTATACCTTAGTGAATAGCCATGTTTTATTTTAGATAATCCTACTTAAATACTCAGTACAAAAGTTAGACTTTTTTTTTTTAATGATGTATGATTATTTTACATCTTTTTTCTTTTAAATACAGGATTTCTTCCCTCAGGTGCGGTCACCATGGTTTTCCCACCACCAAAACAACCATAGTCCTCTACTACCATCCACTGTGCTCTCCACCCCCAACTCCCCTCACCAGTCCATTCCCATCCCCTTTTCTCCCCTCCTCTTCTTCCTGCCTCCACTCCTGGATACCTCAGATGTATGGTCAGCTTTCAAGAGCTGGTTTTAAAGTTTATTTTTCTCTGATCCTTTGTTTTGTTATCTATATTCCACCTATAAATGAATCCATCCAAAATTTATCTTTCTCCTCTGGCTTACTTCACTTAGGAAAATCCCTTCTAGCTCCATCCATGCCATTGGAAATGGCACGAGTTTATCTTTTTAGACCACTGAGTAGTATGTTACATTTTCTTAATCCACTCATCTGTTCTGGTGCATTTTGTTTTGTTTATTTTTAGATATTTTAGAATAATAGTATTTTGGCCATCCTCATTAAATCAAACTTTTATAAAATATTGCAAATTCTAAGTACCAATGACATTTATTTTCCACTGTTATATGATGCTTTCTACACCATTCTGCAATATCCAACTGTGTGTGCTTTCCCTAGAAGTATTAACACCAAGTTTTAAAAGTAATCTTAAAAAGTAAAACTAATGTATCCAACTTACATTATAGTTTTACTGAATCTGATGATTATAAAATTTTTCTTTGAATGATCAGAAAACAACTTTGGAGGAAAATGCTAATTTTACTGATAGTTATACCTTAAAAACAAAATCTTAAGATTGATTTTTAATAGCTGTCCTTAACAGGGCAGATATTGAGTACAGGTCCAAATCAAAAGCTAACAATAGTTTCTCTACCTGCATGAATTTGGCTTAGGGAATACTTTACTACAGTACCTAATTTCCTTCACTTAGCCATCTTAATAGCAATATAATATGAGTCTGCCCAAAGGGTATTTTCTACCATCTGGATACATATGGGTTATTAAAACTTCCTCAATCATTCACATCCAACTTACTGCTAAGAGAGGGGATTGTGGGCGTATGAAATCCAGAGACAGGGAATATTTTAGTAATTTAGAATATATCACAGGGAGAGATAAAATTTCTTACTCAAAATGGGTTAAATTTATCAGATCTCCTTGACGCTATTAACTTTTTGAACATTGTTATGAAATAGAATAAAACCACACTGAGAATCCAAATTTAATGATAAGCAGAAAACTAATGAGCTAAAAAATATATAAATTGTACTTTAAAGCTGTTTAATGAGAGGAAAGTTAGTATTTATTATAGATATGTAATAACTCAAACTAATGGATTAAGTCATTCTAGTAACTTTTTTGCATGACTGAAATGTCATCTACCTGGGTTTCCTTGGTCCTCTCATTCATTAAATAAAAGATCAAGATTAATGGATTACTTAACCCTATCCTCCCCAAATCTAACATCCTATAGCTTGTCATTTCTATTTGTAAAAGCAATGAAAACAAAGTGCTGAGAAATGGCAAAGTTGTGAAAATTGGCAAATCTTAGAGGAAATGCTCAAGGACAGTGAATCCCCCACTGTGTGCCAATGAATGGATCAAACTGTGAATGAATCAGCAGGTGATAAGGACTCTTTATATCCCCTAAAGAAAGATGACTGGTGAATATAAGTTCAGTGAGAAAATATATAGAAAAAAGCATCATAATGAAAATATGTAAAGGGGAAGTTAACTCAAGCAAGGTAGTTCAAGAGTTACCTGGAGGAAGTTAAACACTAGATGTCAACAGAGTTTTGTTTCATTTTGATATCAAACCTAATATATCTTGTACTTAGAAAAAGGTAATTTAAAATTTACAAATGCAAATTTTCTATTCAGGTGGGTAGAATTAACCTGCTGATACTTTTTTTACTTTAAATGAGAGACTCCTGTATACTGAATAGCACCTAATTTCACATAATAATAACCAACAAATAATTTAATTGTGTTACACATAACACATTAAAAAACATTTTGTCTATATGTATAATAGCAAAATCCATATACATTTTCATTGAAAAAAATCACCAAGCCTGTGTGTGTGTATTACTTTATATATTATCACAGAGATAAATGATGTTAATTTTAGAGTATGTGACCACAGATCTAAACATCTCTACCAGTTATAGCCTACAATTTTGAAATAACTTCCTTTGTACAAAGGTTGGGAGTTTTTAGTAGCTGAATGAATAATAAAACAAAAAAATGAACAAAAAAATCTGACTGTTGGACGTAAAGCTACCATCTAAAACAAGATTAGATAGATATTGATGTGTAAACACACATACACATAATCAAATGAGTTTCATATACTCACATTTTTAGTAACAGAGTGTTAAGTATAATTTCATGCTTTTGAAACAACACTGCAGACTATTCAATTCTTGAATCTAACAGAAAAGTGAGATATCACTTTGGTACAAGACACCATGGAATTTATGCATCATAATACCTTCTCCAGGACATGCAAAAACACCTAACAAGTATCATGTAATTAAAGAAGTAGATGCTCTCTTTTTTATAAACTGTACAGTCCTGAATAATATGCATCTAGTTATTAATATTCAGTCTTGATTTTTAAAAATATTTATTTATGAATATAAGCTGGGGTGCAGGCCAGAGGTGTGGGGCGGTGAGAGGGTTAACCAGAGAGAGTGGGGAGCAGAACAGGTAGACTGACCAAAATACACTGCTGAGGGGAGTGGCGGGTGAGGCAGGAGAGGTCTGCTGCACCATGTGGGAATCTCCCTGGCTGGGCATTGAACTTGTGCCACAGCTGTGGACAACTCCACAGCACTGTGCTTACCCCATTTCGCCACCAGGGAGGCCCCAGTCTTGATTTTACAAGACTGGTTTTCTTGTTTAGTAGAAAACTTGTTAAAATGCCAGAATTTACTTTATTAGAATTTAAAAGAAAATTTTTTCCCTAATATATATTTTTATTGTTATTTATATCTTTTACATTTTGTATTGCCCTTGGATAACCCACCACCAATTCACCTGTGAATTTAACTTCAAGTTGCCGGGTACTGTATTAATTTTTCATGAACTGAAAAAAGCACTCAAATTCCAAATTAGATGAGAGAAACTTGGAATGCTGGAATTCTCTTAGATTTATTGAGGCAAAGATTCAGGATATTAAGAAAGCATGTACGACTGCACAAACTCATAGGGATAGTATACTTGTTTCTTAAGAGCCTGGTTTTTCGTTAAACAATTTAGATAGCCTCATGAGGTTTAGGGTTGATTAAACAGACCCCCTAAAGAGAGAGCACAAGACAGTAAATATTGCCTAAGAGTCATCATTCCTGGAATTTAACAAAAATTAGAGGATCTGGGGTAACAGATTTTTATAAACTTAATTAATCTTCTTTTTTTTCCATTTGCCATGACCGATCTTGCCTCTGTTAATTCTGTTCTGGACTAAAAGTAGGACAAGGTTGATTGAGAAGTAGCCAAGCAGAAAAAAGGATGACTCAGTGGGAATCAGTTACAAGGTTTTGATAGCAAAGCAAGGGCTACTGGAGAAAGGATGATAACATGTCAATCAGGGAATTCTTAAGAGCTCATTTATATACTATATTGTATTGGAGACTGTCAGAATAGGCGTGCAAGCCTATTTTATTACCTGAAAAACTATAGCCACAGAACATATTAGAGGTTTTACAATAATATAATAGAAATTTGGCCTATTATCCAACATTATGGAGAGCAAATTTCCCTGAATGAAATTATTTGTTTGGCTGAATGTTGCTAAATCCTCAATATTATTTGTATTCTGTACAATATATTAAGAGTGAATGAGCCTTGAGACAATTTAATACAACTTACTCATTTTAAAGTTAATGAGATTTGAGAACCACTAAGGTAAGAAGTTATTTACCTGAGGGCAAAGATGGAACTAGCATGCATGAATCCTAACCCTATCTTTAATTTTAGCAACAAAAATTAACTACAGAGAACTTCAGAAGATAACATTTTGAACATTAACTGAGAGAATTTCAGAGAATTAAGTTATGTCATATTTGTTTCAGTATAGGTTATACAATAATAACGATATTGAGTGAATTTTTTTTGTTACCCACTTCCATTTTACAACCTCTTTTGGGGGGAGGGGTTGTTCATTCTTTCAATTTATGCTTATAAAGTTTAAAACCTATGTAGTCTATGTAGTCATTAACAAGAAACAAAGTATACTATTCTGGTAATCTTTCAACAACATACTATTTGTGGCATCATTATTTAAAATATATACCTATATTGACACTGAAGATATAGTATGTACATATTTTACCTTTTATTCTTTGCTTTCCATCCCTCATTTTTTGTCTTAGAGAGTCATGTTTTCTTTTTCACCTGTAGTAACTTGGGAACTATCCTCTATTATACACTTCACATAAATAAAATGACTTCAAAATGTTCCAACAAAGTATAACATGAACGTAGTTGACTTACATAGAGACTCCTCAATAGTGCTGCTCCTAAATATGCTTTTCCTTAATCTGAACAGAAAACCAAATTTTGCTTTTCCTTTTAGTTTAGCCTGTATTATTTTAATCATTTCCCCATATACTTTATTGTTATATTTTCAAGTCAATAATTATTTAGATTTTACCATCATGCTTTCTTAACTTTGGATTTATCTTTCTGTCTTATTCCATAATTTTCTTTTATGTTAATTTTCCTTTGGACTCAAGCATATCTTTTGTAGTTCTTCCAGTAAGGTCTATAGCTGGTAAACTTCCTGTTTCTAAATCTGAAAATTATCACTGTTGTTCTCTAACTTGAGTAACAACTTGGCCTGCAGTTGAAATGAAACTTGATCCTCATTATTTTTTGTCAGAACTTTGAAAATATTTCTTTATGGCTTTTATCTAGTTTTACTGATTAGAAGTTTGTCTACCTAATTTTACATTTTTGGTGACACTATAATCCCTAAAACCTTTAAATATTAAAATTTTCATTGGTATCTTATAGTATAAAAAAGGTGTCTAATTTATTCTTACAGGAATTTTTAATTTATTACTTCAGGCTTAATTTGTTTCTCACTTTTGAAAAAATATCAGAAAATATGTTTTCAAAGGGTGCCACCATTTTTTTTTAATTCTCTTTTGATAATACAACTAGACATATGTAGGAAATTCTAATTCCTTCCTCCATGATTTTCTCTATGTCATAATGCTGTATTCTGGGTAATAACCTAATTTCCAGTTTTATCTACATTAATATTTTCCATAGTTGCATTTGGTCCAAACTTTTTGGGAAAGATTTTTAATTTCATTTTGTTTACTTCATGTTTAGAATTAAACTCTATTCTTTAACTTATACAGGGACTATTTCATATCCATGATCTTACTGGGTCATCTCCTATATAGTGATATAAATTTCCTGAATTTCTGGCACTTGAAGATTTCATTTTCTTACTTTCAATTGTTATTAGTTCTAATTATTCAACCTGGAGTTCATATATTAAAGGAGTAGTATAGTATTTTACCCATGTTGGCTAATTCCACCATCTTGAATAGTAACTTCAGTGTACATTCCACAACTCCAAGTAAGCAAACACATATTGAAGGAGAAGATCAAAGTTAGTAGATTGATGTTACGTGACTTTAAGCCTTACCATAAAATTATACTAATAAACACAGTGTGGTAAAGACAAAGTAATAGATAAATAGATGAATGAAACAGGGCAGGGACTAGAAACAGACCCAACTGATCATTGACAAAGGAACAAAAACAATACAATTGAGCAGAGATAGTTCCTTCAACAAATGTGCTGAAACATCTGGATATTCACATCCAAAAAAAAAAAAATAGGTTGTTTCCATAATTAGGTGAGTGGATTAAGAAGATGTGGTAAACCAATCTAATATTACTCAGCAATCAAAAATCTGAAGTCATTTGCTGTAATAGGGCTGGAGCTAGAGGGTACAAAGTTAGGTGAAATAAGCTGGAAGAAGAAAGACAAGTACCAGATGGTGTCACATGCATATGGAATATAGAGAAACCAAACAAGGGGTCAGATAAAGTCAAACCCAAAACTCACCCTGGCAAATTGACTATGGAACTGAGACACCCAGAGGGGAAGGAGGAGGGGAGAGGAGAGCACACAGTGTGGAGAGAGCACAATGGATCATGGCAGGAAGATGTGGGTACTTTAGTGGTAGATGTGCTATGGTAATGATACCTGAAGAGGGAGGGACCCTATACTTTCAAAATAAAACAATGATGTAACCCAAAATAATCTCAAAATTTTTAAAAAAATATGACAGACCTTATACCTTCATAAAGATTAACTCCAAATTAATCAAAGATCTAAAGTGCAAACGAATAAAAATTCCCAGAAAAGAGGAGAACACCTAAAGTATTGCTGATGTTAAGGTAGTAAGCTTTTTGATACAACATCAAATACCTGATCCATGAAAAGAAAAATAGTTGACAAGCTGGACTTCATCAGTGTTAGAAACCTCTACTTTGTCAAAGTCAATGTGAATGTCCGCAGACTGGGAGTAAATATTTGCAAAAGACAAAGATGATAAAGGAATCTCATTCAATTACACAAAGAACTCTTAAAATGAAACAATAAACATTGTTTTAAAAAATAGACCAAAGATTTAAGTACACACCTAAACAAATCGATATGCAGGTGGCAAATGAACTTAGAAAAAAAAGATGCTCCACATCGTATTTCATCACAGAAAAGCAAATTCAAACAACATGAGATAGTATTATGCAACTATGAGAATAGCCAAAACCTGAAACACTGGTAATAACAAATGCTGGCAAAGATTTGAGGCAACAGGAATTTTCATAGATTGCTTGTGGAAATGCAATATGGTACAGCCACATTAGAACACAATGGCAGTGTTTTGTTTGTTTTTACAAAACTAAATATACTTTTACCAAATGATCCAGCATTTGCATTCCTAGGTTTTTATCAAAACTAACTGAAAACATACACTCATATGAAAACCTGCACATAGACTTTTAGAGGAGCTTTATTCACAAGTGGCAGTGCTTGGGAAGCAACCAGTATGTCATCACAAGGTGAGTGAATAAAATACTGTAATATATCCAGACAATGGAGTATCATTTAGTACTAAAAAGAAATAAGCTATTAACTCATGGCAAGACACAAAGGGAATTTAAACGCATATTACTATTTGCAAAAAATGAAAAATAAAAGGTTACACATTGTACAATTTCAAGTGTATAACATTCTGGAAAAGAAAAAATTGTGGAGACAGTGAAAAGATTAGTAGTTGCCAGTGGCGGAGATGGATGAACATCACAGAGAATATTTTAGGGCAGTGAAAATACTCTCTATATAATTATGGATATAGGTCATAATGCATGTGTACAAATCTATACAATGAACAACACTAAAAATAAAACTTAAGGTAAACTAGGGATTTTTGATGATCATGATATGTCAAAGTAGATTCATCCTGCTAACGAATGTACCATTCTGGTGGGTGATGCTGATGGTAGAGGAGGCTATTGCTTGTGCTTTTATAGGGTATATGGGAAATCACTGTAACTTGGTGTGAATCTAAAATTGCACTAGTCAAATGATATTTTTTTATTTTTTAAATAAAAGATTTAGAGACGTTAAAGCATTAGAAGTAGTTATGTCAGAAGAAATAGATATACTATGGAAGTGAGGATAATCAAAGCATATTGTGGATCAGTATTATTATCACCACCTTTGACCACCCCACTATTCCGAGAGTAAAAGACCTGCAATAGATTCTGAAGTATTTTAAGAATTTGAACTTTCTTTATTGGGAATATTTTAAGTAAGACTATAATGTGAAAGATCATTTTTCTGAGAATGTTAATTTGTCAGTGTTCTACATTATGTCATGGGGGAACATAGTTAGGAAGACATTGCAATTTTAAAAGGATAAATGCTCAGACAAGTAGAATGGTAACAGAAGTGGAAAAGAAAGGAAAAACTGACAGGAATAACTAAATGTACTTACACTTACTATTTTCTACAAAAGATGTGATGTTTCTTGAGAAAATACAAAAGCATGAACTAGAAATAAAAGAGGAATTTTTATAAAGAGAAAAAGCAAAATTATTGATCTTATGGCACTATGATTTCTGGTGTAATACAAAGGTAAAATGTGTGCTCAAAGAGTAAAAGATTTTTCTAGATACAACTTCTGAAAAGAACTCTCTAATTCTTGTCCATCAGTGGTTTTCATCTGGAGACTGTTTTACCCCCTAGCAGACATTTATCATGGTTCAAAGACATTTTTGATGATCATGCTGAGTGGGGAAGTGGCTATGATACTGTCATCTAGTGGGTAGAGGTGAAGGATGTTGCTAAATAGCTTCCAATGTACAGGATGACCCCTACAGCAAAGAATTATCTAGCTCAAAATGAAAATAGTGCTCAGTTATGAACCTCTAATGTACATTAATGAAATGTACCCTCACAACTACTCCAAAATGAAATAAAAAGTAGGGTTAGTATGGCCATTACAAGAGGCCATTATGTGAAGATATATGCAGGTATTCAATGAATCTAAGTATTAAACACACTTTTATGATTTGCACAGGTGATCCATTATAACCTACTCAACATTTTTTTCCATTGTATTTATCAAAATCAAATTTTCTTATTCTTATGTCAAGTTCTTATATTTTTTACCTATTGTTTATTATCCTGTTTTTCTCATGTGCATCTCTGCAATTATTTGAACATAAGATCCACTAGATTAGGGATTATTGTTAGATATGCATTGTTATTTCCATCACCAGTGCTTGATACTCAGTCAAATCTTAGTAAATGCTTTTTGAGTAAAAGATCTTTGAAGAACCAACGTGATGGACAGAACTCCTTAATTCTGAATATAAAATTTTAGGTAGAAACCAAAAAAATATTTTTTTTAAGTTATAAGACCATGACCATGTATCTCAATATCTCAATGCCATATTTTTAAGATAAGTAAAATTCATAAAAATAAATGAGGATTGACTTATTTGGAATATCCTTTGTTAAAACTTTTAAATTGATATTTCTTACAAAGAGATAATTATGTTCAAATATTTATTATACTAAAAATTATTTTAAGCACAGCCAGAAGGAAGAATATATTACTACTTCTTCCCAAACACTTTCTCCAATTCTATACACTTTATTTATATTTTATAACAAGATAGAAAAAAACACATTTGAGCCACATCTTTATTTTTGATGGAATTTAACACCCAAGTGCCCAAAGAAATCTTTGCAGTAAAGTTGTATTTATTTAGAAGCATTTTCTTTGCAATGTGTTTTTGTCTTCCCTGGAATACAAATTTCCATTGATTTAGTTTTCGTTTTTTTTTTTTCTTTTTTATTTATTTACACATACAAGAACTGGAGTCCAGAGGTGTGGGGTGGTGAGAGGATTCACCAGAGACAGAGTGGGGAGCAGAACAGGTAGATCTACTGAAGTACACTGCTGAGGGAAGGAGTGGGCGAGGCAGGAGAGGTCTGCTGTGCCATGTGGGTTAGCTCCCTAGTTAGGGATTGAACTCATGCTTCAGTGGCTGGGGATAACTTCATAGTGTGTTGAGACTTAACCCCTTGCACCACCAGGGAGGTCCTGATTTAGCTTTCAATGCCTTTGATTTTAATTTTCTTTCTACTATTTTAATGTAAAAGTATGCCAAACATCTTTCAAAATATGCAAAAATATGCTAATTGTACATAAAAAGTATTGTTACTATCAAGTATAATATAAAAATATTTAAGATAGGATGCTGAACAGTTATATCAATGCATGAAATCCATTAGCTTTATTAATAAATATTCATACAAAATGACTTCTCACTTACACAAAGCACTAAAATTGCACACAGAATGTCAAAGGGCAGATAAATAAAGAACTGGCTAATCTGCGTTGATAAATGACATTAATGGTGTGGGTGTGAGTGTGTGTGTGAGAGTATGTGTGTGAGTGCATGCATACCTGTGTCTGTATGTGTGTGTTCAAGCACACATGCACACATGAATTCACAGTGAGAGAAAGAGTAAGAAAATTTGGGGGAAAGAGAAATAGAAATAATTCTTTTTAAAGGTACTAGAAAACAAATTGGGCAGGTAAAGTAACGGGAATAGATATCAGATACAATTCCAAAATCTACTTACATATCATAGAATCAATACTCTATCACGTTTAAAACAACCTGACATTATAACTATATTTATGTATCAGTTCTGCATTTCTTGGAATAACTTAGGTCCAAATAGCTATCCTCTAATCACTTAGATTAAATTCCTATAGCCGTATCAGATACAAAAATATCACACGTAAAAATGCACGAAATTCACTTCTTAAGAATTACCTCTTCTCCACTCTCTTTTCAAGTTCAACATTGTGTGCTTAAGAGGAAAATGGGTTTCAAAAGTAAAATGACTTTGAGCTTCAGGTCATCCAAGATGCCTGTGTGCTTGACGCTAGACCTACATATCAGATATGTGCTTGTAGTTGCTTTCATAGAGTGCAGGAGACTGCCCTAAATTTAAGCCTCTCTTAACATGCCTTAAACCTACTTTTTTTTTTTTATAATATATATTTTTATTGTTATTTATGTCTTTTACATTTTGCATTCCCCTTGGGTAGCCCACCACCAATTCACCCGTGATCCATCTCCATGGTCCCTTGTGTTCTTTTCTATTCCATTTTGTGCCCTTTCCCTTCCCTCCCTCCGGCTCCTTCCTCCCCCCCTCCCCCCCCACTGATTGTCTCTC
>PVIJ01021996.1:0-17210 GCA_004024925.1 Scalopus aquaticus
GGAGAGAGGGGGAGAGAGAGGGAGAGAGAGATTGGAAATCTAGGCGCCTATTGACTGAGGCAACAGGAAGAATAGGAAATGTACCTGTGAGATAATGAATCTGTATAGGGAGATTTCCAGAAAGAATGTCAGCTATGCTAATTGGTTATTTCAACCTTTGTGTTATGAGCAACAGAGACACTAAGTAGGAACTTTTCCTAAAAGCTTCAGGCAGAAATTTAAGAAAATAGAAAGGGCCCAGTACTTAACAAGTATAAAAATACACTGTATCTCATTCCCAACCTTTCTATATTTCAAAGCCTTTCCCTGTAAGACTTTAGTTTAGGATTATATATATCCTAAACTAAGGTTGCAGATGTAAGATACATTGTTGATATTTCAGACAGCATTAAGGATATGTGTTATATAGACCACTGGAATCATATCAGAATTAGACAAAAATCTCTGTGAATCTTAAGGGTATTGTTTCTAAGAAATTGGATTGTCAGCACAGGGTCTATATCAAAAAAATATCTAGGTGGAGCTTCTGTCCATTTCCAGGAAGCCCAAACTCTTTAAGAGAATTGCATTGACAGAAGCATGAGTTTGGACTAAAAGGGATAGGAGTAGTTCAAAATGAAAAGAAATTCTGGGTCCCTAATCTAATGTGGGGAGGGATCAGGCTGCGATAGCTAGTTAGGTGTAAACATGTACTGTTTCTTGTGGAAAGTGAGGTTAGAGAGGGAGGAGACAAAATTTAAGAGGGCATAATAACCAAGAGCCTTGAAAAACACTCCCAGAGCTGAGCTCTAATCATGGAATTGACAGCATATGCCCAAGTGGATTTCAAAGTTGCTTTTAGCCAGTGACTGTTATATAACTCTTGTCCCTATATGTCCCCCATCTTAGTCACCTGGCCCCTATTATCTCAGCTACAATACTCTGGTATTGCCATTATATGTTGAGTGTGTTGGAGGCAGATACTTTGTGTCTTGAGTTCACAGTTCTTTAATTGAGAACAAATGTACTCGGGGTTATACCTGAGCAACAATACCTGGCAATCCTTATCTACATCTAGACAAGATTTAAATATTTATGTATTCCTGCCTTCTCATCATGGGAAGTTTGAAGATCAGCTAATAGTTTGGGGAAAGCATCACACAAAAAGTTGGCTCATTCCCTTAAACTTCTTTGTCTAAGGTTTTGTTGTGGCTGCTCCTGTTGCTTTTGATGCCTACAAACAGATGCTTTTGCATTATATCCTTTTCATAATTGTTCTTAGTAGGAAGGTCAGTCTGCTGCAAGCTATTCTTGAAATGTCCAAGAAGTCCACATCTTTCATGAAGGTATTCTTTGAGAACATTTGTCACTTACACAATGGTGTCTTTTAAAGGATCCAACAAACTGCTCTCTGTTTCTTCTCATCAGTTATTGTATTTTAATAAAAAATACAAGATGAACAATTCAAATGATTATGTTCCCTTTTTCCATTTCTATTTTATTTCTAACAAATATGTGGGATTTTATTTGATACCTTTTTTTCCTGATGAGTGGGAGTGACCTCACATATGGCCTGTCTCATTTACTCACTATGCTTTTGTAATCTTTCAGAAACCTCTTTGGGAATAAGGTCATATATGAATTGAGAAATAATGGTAAACTTTCAGATTAGTGAAGTCAATAGAATCTCAGCTATTACATAGGACTCTTTCTTATAGGTTAACTAGTGTCTAAATTGATGTTCACATAATTACGAGCAAATTTTCACCAAAATGAGGGTAACACTGGTCAAATCCTCTGATGAGTGACCAAACACTACTTCCTTAATGCAAATTTTTCATCCGTGGGAAAGGAAAAAATCTGGATTCCAGGTGATAAATTACTTTCCCCCAGACACTAAAAAGTTCAGTGATGCTCTGGGAAAGAGTATTTAAATATTAAGAACACTTTATTATCTGACAGAAGGGACATTTATACAATCTCTTATACTCTACTGTTTAGTTTTTTTTTTTTTGAAAACTAGGCTGCCCTAGTTTAAATACAATAGACTGTAGTGTAAACAGAAGGAAAAAAGTATTTTTTGATTCTGTCTATTTGTCTAAGGAATAGCGGTCTATGCATAGTAACTTAAAAAGCATGTTAATCTCAAAATCTAATTTATGGAGTCTCATGGAAAATAGCAAAATATGCCTGTAGTAATTATCCTTATGCCTTGTTTCCTTCTTCCTTTTTTTCTTTATTTCCTTTAGTGGTTGTGTATCATTCTGTTACTTATTATGATAAACAAGACAGCAATCACAGTATTTCTATTGTTGAGTTATATGCAGGGACAATAATAAAATATTTAACAACTCTATGACATGGATAACAATCAATCAGAACAGCTGCCTGATCAATCAGAACAGGCTGCTCCATCAATCAGAAAACAGGCTGGTTGTGACAGAAAACAGTCTGGCTGTACCTTTGTAGACCAGCTGCTGAATACCAGTCCAGGGTATGGCCAGCTGTTTTTGGTGCTTGTTTGTTACAAAGTAAAGGTAAGATTAAGAAAGCAAGAAGCCAAAACACAGTTCTACTCCTGTAGTCTGTTACCTATTAATTATATTTTCATGAAACAGACTTCATTTTTTCTTTCTCTTAAAAGTTT
This sequence comes from Scalopus aquaticus, assembly GCA_004024925.1. Taxonomy (NCBI): domain Eukaryota; kingdom Metazoa; phylum Chordata; class Mammalia; order Eulipotyphla; family Talpidae; genus Scalopus; species Scalopus aquaticus. The sequence continues at coordinate 2,627 of PVIJ01021996.1, forward strand.
TATTTTGCTTTTTTTAGTTACGAGATATTTAAAACTGAAATGGTCATAAATAAAAGGAAATAATTCATTTCCTTTCAAGTTACAAAAGAATTGAGAAAGAAAACATTTTATCTTATCACACTTCTCATTTTTTCTTGAAGTAAGTCTCCATGGTAATGAGACAGTTGGTGACTATTGAGGAACAGGAATAGGAACAAGGCAATAATTCAGTGTTGCCTTTTATCACTTAAACTGAAATATATAATTGTGTGAATGAAAAGAATGTATCTTAGGCAAACCAACAACAACAACAACAAAACAAAACAAAACACAAAAACATACCCCTCACATGTTGAAAAATATTTTCCATTTAGTGAGATTATTTGCTTGAGGAAAATTGGATATATTGAAAGGAAGAAAGAGAAATTAAATTACATTGTATGTGTTGGTTGTGGGGCTAGTTAGGGACAAGAGGGGAGTGGAAATTGAATGATTTGGCATAGAATCAGGAGTTTCTGGCTGGAAGGAACATGAGATGGCGTTAAGTCCTGTCTTCCATTTACGTGAAGAAATTGAGATGCAGAGAAGTTAAGTGGCTTGCTGAGAGTCACACACCTAGTTACTGAGAACAATAGAAAAGTAAAGAAGAAATCAAGTTCCTGAACCAACTTTTGGGTTGTATGTATATGATCCCAAAGTTAACTGATTGGTTCTAAATTAAAAAAAAAAAAAACTTAGAAAAATTATGACCTTCCCTGAGGCCTTCCTGCTGCTTCCCCATCAAAACTCCACCATGCCTCTTGTCTAGGCCCCATCAACTGTCGATTTGTAGCTATTATCTTCTACTTTGAAATGATTAGAAACTTGGAGGTGGCTTTTATTTTCCTTCCTCTTCTTGTTTTCTTTTTAATTGGCTTAATTAAAAAAAATTAATTGTGGTGAAGTATGCATTTACCATCTTAATCACGTTGAAATGAACACCTCAGTAGTGCTTAGTTCATTCACATTATTGTCCAGCAATCACTGCCACCCATCTCCAGAATTCTTTTCTTCTTGCAAATCTGAAACCCTGTACCCATTATATGATTCTCCAATGAGGGAAACCTTATAGGATGAGTGGGATATCACCTCCTAGAGAAGGAAAGAAAGTTAATTCAAGGAAAAAAAAAATCCCAGAAGCATGTGAGCAAGGATTCCCAGTGTCTTAGACATAGATTATCCACAAGAAGCTGGGAAAGGAGGGTGGAAGGAGATGAGTCTGCAATGGGAATGTACCAGACCTTACTTGCTAGTGAGTACAATAGAGTCACATTAGCATTTATGGCCTTCATTGTGATGGCTTTTCACTGTTATCTAATCCTTCCAGGGATCCCAATGTCCAAAGTATCTTCCAGATATTTCTGGGACCTCCCTTCTCATCAGGACCCTACTTTGAGTATCTGTCTCATCTGAATTCAGGATCAGTTGCTCCTGTTCTTCTGTTTTGTTGTCTTCATCTAGGTTCCTTGCTGCTGTTTCCTATGTTCTCCATCAGAACACTCTCTGCCTAGTCAGGACACCTTAAGTGGTAGACATCCTCAATTCTGAGTGTGTCAAATCTGTCTTATGATCTGTGACTGGGCAGCAGGGATAGATCAGGCTCTCTTGTCTGAGAGAGGGGGAAGAATGGGGGAGAGAGGAGAAAGGGAGAGAGGGAAAGAGAGGGAGAGACAGGTAACTGTCCATGAGGCTGTATTTTTCAAGACCAGAATCTTACAGACTCCCATGAGCCCTTTTCAGTTTATCTCCTAAATTCTTCCCTCATTTGGGCTTAAATGAGGTACAGTCATCTCCTGTACCTAAAGGAAAGACTAAACATTTCAGTCTCTTCTCTGACTTTATCTCTTCTTCCATTACACAGGCACTATTACCAATTACCCTTTTCCCCCCTTTCCTTTTGTCAATTAAAAAAAAAATCCTTGAGTACATATGTAAATTAGTGAAAATGGATACTTGGTCAGTGGGTGTGCCTGTGTATTGATTCTCAACTTTGGCCTAGCCAGTAGATTTTGAAGGTCTCATTGTCTAGCTAAAGAATTCTGGAATTTGAAAGATACTCAAGAAGTGATTATTGCATTCAACTGACTCTCCTGTAGAGAAGGAGGTGTCACAAAGGTGGGTTTCTGGGTTTGTTTTTTGGTAGGTGGATGCTATGGTCAGATCTGAGTCTTAGAAGAACTCTTGGATTTAGGACAAAAGAAGCTTGACAGAAGACCAGGTAGGGAGCTGCAATGACCTTCACAGTGATAGAGGCGTGAACTGGGAAAGGGATTAGAGGGATGAAGTGATGGGGACAGAACAGGAAATCAATAGGAACAAGAGCAACTGGAGACAATGAGATGGAGTAGATGTGGGAGAGCTCAGAATGGAAGGTGACTCTGAAGTTTGCCTTGGGAGAGTCAGGTAGATGGTACAACTAACCTGTTCTACATAGAGGTTAAATGATTTGCCCAAGGTCAGTGAACATACTGATAGCAGCATTATGTTTCCTCATTGTGCTAAAAACTCCAAACCAAAGTAGTTTCTAATTCATTAGCCCCAATGGCCTTTTCCCATTACATAAAAACTTCTACACGCAGAATATACTATAATAATTTTCCAAAATGTCATTAAAATTAAGATGATGCTTAAAAGGACATATGAAAAGCCACACTCAACAAGTACAGAAATAAATTAGAGATGAGAAAATATTAAAATACCTGACCTGCGTGGGTATCTGCGTAATATTTAAAATGATCTCATCCATTTAGTTCTAGTGTTTAGTGTCCTAATCTGAAATATGAAAAATGTTCTCATGGAGAGGCAGGCGAACTGAAGGAGAATATCTTAATATACAGTGAAATATAAATTAAAAATCTCTCCAAAGCTATTAGTAAAAGTACTGAAATACATTAGCAGTTGGATAGGTTCAACTTTGGATGAATGTTCTTTGAAATCGGATTCATCATCAAAATTAATCTGAGAGGTGTCAAATCTGTGCTGGGTTAAAGGGGTGACAAATGGGAAGATTTTATTGAAGTTCCAAATTGTAAAAGGATCAGAATTAATAATTCTCTGTCATGGGGAACCTGAGCATATAGGAATTTAAGAAACTCATGTCTTGTAGAATATGATAGGAAAAAAAACAAAACCCTGAACTATTGCTGTTGAAAGGAGAAGTCTGGTCATCAGCTGGATTGGTTTGACTTTATAAATAACTGCAAATCAACCACAGATAACCATGAAGATTGATTTCTGTGACTTTTGCATTAATAGGGATTATACATTTCAACAAGCTAGTCAAATCATTCTCTTAGAGTGCAGTAAGTACAGTATTTTTCTCCCATATATTTAATACAGAGCTTCTTAGAGATGATGCACTTTCGAGGCACCAATCTTCATTCTTCAGTGACTTCTATTATAGACTTGTCATTCATATGGGCTCACATAATGAAAGTGAGCATAAGGAGAAGGGGGAGGTAGGCAATACAGCAACACTACAAATATACATCTCTTTCCAGTTACTTAGAATAACATATTTTCTTAGTCCGAAAGATATATCCCTTGACTTATTCACAAGCTGGTTTCCATGTCCTACTGAAGAATCCAGGGTTACCTGTTAATGGAACATGTGTTTCTACAACATAATCACAAGAGTTAGGCACAGTCGCCTACCACATCACTTGGGTACAAATGGGTCGTGGTGGGGAGGGCCACAAATGATTCTTCTGTGCTGGGTTTACTACCATTTTCTGTGGCAAATGAAGCTGTGACTGATACTTGAACCTGCTACCAACTTTGTCTCATGGCTTCGGAGAATGAGTTATAATTGCAATAAGTGGTGCCTGGGGATTAGCAGCCCTGGGATTGGCATGTGCCCCTGAAACTGACCCTCTGAAGAATAGAAGAGCTATTTGAGGATTCAAATGAATATTCAGCCCATATGGCCACAGTACTAGAGTATATTCTAGGGTCACTGAGTGTTTGGGTCTTTGGTTTCATCCCCCACCTAAAGACTCTTCTAAATATGCTTGAAAGAAAGAGAAAGGGGTAAAAGGGGAGGTAGGGAAGGGAGAGAAAAAAAAAAATCAGGTTAAAATAAGGGTCCATTTCTTGCTCACCTCCCTTCTTTACTCTTACCACATCTTATATCACTTATGCTATTAAGTATCTAATAGATATCTGACCTACTAGAGTCCCAAAATAAAATTCTTGATTCTATCTTCATTAAACCTATTCATTGTCCCCATCTTAGTAATGGACTAACATCTTACTGAAGTCAGAAATCTAGATGTTAAATTTAGTTTTAAAGATTTCAATTCCTTTGCCCATTTGAATTCAGGAATCTCTAGAATCCTCTGTTTATGTTGATTCTCACCCTAGAGCTTTGCACCTACCAGTGTGCAGTGTGACCCTTTTATGTGGGTATTATTTCTCTCAAAGTTGTCCTACAAGGTTCTTATGTTTTTCAGTAGGAATTTTTCTCTACTTTCTTCAGAGAAACCTGATGTCAGCCTGATTGGCTTTCCTTTGTAGGTTATTTGTTTCTTTGCCCTCATCATTTTCAATATATTTTCCTTGTCTTGAATTCTTGATAGTTTTACTATGTCTTGCAGTTTTTTTTCTTTCGTTGTAATAATATGAAGATCGTCTGGCTTTCTGTATGTCAATTTTTGTTTCCTTTTTCATGTTTGGGAAGTTCTCTTCAATTATCTCCTTGAGAAGTTTCTCTGTTCCTTTGTCTCTCCTCCTTCTGGGATTCCTGTGATTCTGATGTTTCCTTTTTTCATGGTGTCAGATAGTTTTTGAAGCTTTTCCTCATTCTTTTCCTTTGCTTTTCTCTTTCCTTTTCTGCCTTGATTCTGTTAGTATCTTTATCTTCCAGAGTGCTTATTCTTTCCTGCATATCTTTTAGTTCACTTTTCTGGCTTTCCCTGGATTTCTTTAGCTCCTCTACTGTTTTTAAATCTTCCATTTCCTTCAATTTCTTCTTTATGGATTCGTTCTAGTTCCTCAGTTCTTTGTTCTTTTCATTTAATTCTATCAATTTTTTTGTGATGGCTATTTTGAAGTCTTTATCTGTTAGGTGGATGCAATCTTCTATGTCCATATTAATGGGTTCTGGAGAGGGATTTTCTTTTTTTGGTGTATTGTTTTGAGGGTCATTTGTGACTTTTTTCTTTCCCGTTGTTGGTTTTCTGCTTTGCTCTGTTCGTAGTTTTCCACTGGTGCTGGCAGGCTTGACTCCTGGTTTTACTTGCTCAGGAGTGTTTGTGGTTCCCTAGTGTCTGAGTTGCCTTGGCTGTGGCTGGGTATCTTCTGGATTTTCTTATTTCTCTTTGTTGAATTTTTGTGTTTCTTGTGGCGTGTCTCCAGTGTGTTTCCGGTTCTGAGTTTAATTAGGGAAGATGAAGGGGTGGTTTGTAGTAAAAAAGAAAGAAAAGAGAAAAGAGAGAAAGGGAAAAAAAAAACAAAAAAAAAACAGGGAGAGGAAAGAAAAGGGGAATGAAGATGAAGAAAAGTAGGAATGAAGGACCAAGAGAAAAAGGTAGGTTAAAAGTTAAAAAAAAAAAGGATAATAATGATAATAATAAAATAGTAAAAAATAGAATAATAATAATAAAGAAAATAAAATAAAGTATTGGGGAGATGTGAATTTGGAGTCTTCTCTGTGTTCACCAACATTGTGTTTTTGCATTTTTTTTTCTGAACTATTTCTCTTAATTTGGGCCTCAGAACTGGTAGAACACTTAAAAGTTGTATTTGTTTTAACTCATAGAGTAATTCCTGGAACATATTACCTTCCTGAGTGGAGGTTTTACGATATTTTTTGTATCCCATCCCTAATCCCACAATTCCTAGCACCTTTCTCCTTTGACCCTGTGGTGACACTCTGGGTACAATTTAATCATTTCATATTTGTCTTATTTGAGTCTGCAAGGGTGCAGTACCATAGAGCACAGCATCACCCTACAAGTTGATGTACATGCTCAGAAACACTTTGTAAACTGCACGACGTTATGTAAGTGCTAGATTTTATTATTGATTTTATTCCTGAGTCCTAAGACCTCACAGGGATTTTTTCAGAGCCTAAACAAATTAGTGCTTCCCATCTCTGTACCCTTCAAGTCTACTTTTACTTCATTTGTGTTTTGTTGCTAAACAGTTTGGAAATCACTGATTTCATCAAACCCTTGCCCTCTGCATTAGTCCCCTATGTAACATTTCTTATAGTTGCTTGTACAGGCTTTACTTGGATATGTACAATGACAAAGAGCTCATTACTTTACAAGGTAGCACCTTCTATTTTAAGACAGTTTGTTTTGTTCTTCTTTCATAATTCTTTATGTCAAGAGAAGAAATTCTAGCTAACCAATTCTTCTGTTGGGTCTTGGCTAATTAAGGCTTCCTCTGTAATGTTTTTATGCACAGATTATCATTCAAGGAATCTTGGTGATTCATGCTCTTATTTTATGTACTTTTTCTGAGTAGAAATGAGGGTAGGCATATTGCTCCATCACTTTGATTCATGCACCTTAATAATGAGATAAAAAATAACTATAGGGTGATACTGGATCACCACAAGCAATTCAGTAGACAATATTGTGGTTCATGCGATGTGGAACTTAGAGAGGGACAGAAAAAGGAAGGGACAGATGCATATGTAAAGCACCTACTGTGTGCTAAGACCATCGGATATTTTTTCATTTGTAAGTCTGACAAAAATCAGTTTTAGTGCAATTATCTTGAAGTCCAGGTACATTAAAAACTGGTACAAACTTTCACAGCTAGTATGTAGTGGTAGTGGTGTTGGGATTTTAACCCAAGTCTGACTGATTATGAACTTTGTGTTCTTTGCTCTGCACCAGAAGAAAATTTCCAGTCATTCATCTTTGGCCACTACCACCATTCTTATTGTATGGTTATAATAACTTATATAGCACTACAGTCAGTAATGTCTACTTAATAATTTGCTCTTTTGGTTTCAGTGTGCTTATCTGTAGAATGGGGGCAATAATCACAGCTCCCTCACAAGGTTATGAGGAAGAATAAAAAAGCAATTTTGAGTTACACACTTGTTGTCTACCTGGACCTCATATAGCATGTGATGTGTGAGAACTTTTTTGACTGATATTGTTAACCCATGGTGTGCTCTTCACTGAGTAAATTAGGGAGTACGAAGAAATTCCCACATGCACAGCTGAGTGAAAAACTGAAGAAAATGTGCATATTAGAATGTCTTAGATCCCTTTTATGCTTAGAAGCTTTGCTGACAGTTGGACCCTGAAGTCAAGGGGTGGGGTGGGCGCTGGTGGAGGTAGCAGAAAGGAAACAATCTATTTGCTTCCAGGCTAAGGAGGACCCTGAGAGATGCGCATACCCTAAGCCAGCATCCCTGACCTCTGGAAGTAAGAGAGGAAGACCCCAATTGATAGGCACCCCAGGCCAGTTCAGAGGCATGATTATGGCACTGGTTTATCCCTTTTCTACTCATGACCCTCTGGTTCAGGAAACAAATCCATTAAACCAAATAGGATTAAACTGCAAAGCCTGACTCTGGATGTGGTTGTTGGACCTCGGTCTCCCTGCTGATGTTAATGGACTGTGGTGCAGAATCTTAACCACCGGCTGTCCCCCACCCAGGCGAGTGTGAGGCCCAGCGCTGCTGAACTCTGCACACTTTTCTAATGTATCACAATTACGGAGACAACTGTGCTAAGTAACTTTCCACAGATCTGCTCTGAAAACTTGCGGTGTGTTCAATAGCCCACAAAATTTTTCATTTGGAACCCGTGGTGAGGTGGTATGGTAGTGGTTATACTGAGCTGTGGTAGAATAAATACAGTCACCTCAGGAGATTTTATTTTTCCTTTGAAGTGTGTGGTGTGTAAAGGAGTTTGGGCTCTTTCAGCTTCATTTGTATCTTAATCTAGCACATGGAAAGAGAAGGAAGAGAAATGGCAAAGACAGCACAGGGGTCAGGGTGCAGAGCTGGAGCTCCTACTTTGCTCTGACATCTGGGTTGCCTTGATGGAGACAATACTTCGCATTTACAAAGCAGTAACCCGCTGGCATTCTAAGAGGGCTGTATACTGGAATTATCTCGTTAGCGCTGCCTGTGCTGGGCTAGGTGCCCAGTGTCAAACACAACCCGTGAGGGAGCAGGGGATGTGCCTCATCTCTGGGAACTTTTTCCATAGGGTTCAGATGGCCCCCACTTGCCTCTGATGAGTGGAACTTTGGAGCCCAGATTATTGGAAAGAAGCACTAATTATTTACCCAGAATACAAGCAAGAGGCTAACCCAGATCTGCAAAATGCCTCTTGTTATTATCAAGAGTACCACTTCTCAAGTCCCAGTTTTGCACTTCAGAAATAGGTGGAAATGAGTTCGGAGGGAGGTGGTGGCTCTTGGGGCATGTCAGCACTGCCATCATCACTCTTCTGGGGGACGCATGCAGCACTTCTCATGCAGGTGACAGGGAAGGGGTATTAATGATGGCCTCATTCTTTCTGAGAGACCTACACTACAGTTAATGAGGTGCAGCAAGGAAAAACCCAATAGAGAAGGCTGTGAATGGAGAAGGTGGGTGGATCACTAATGGGCAGGGCAGGGATTATTGAGCAGGAGTCCAGAATAGGCTGAGTTTCTGTAGATTCCTCTTGGGAAAGCAAAATCCTCTCCTATTTACTCAGGTATCAGAATAGCTTCCTTCTCCTCAGGGGCTGCTTTGTCCTTTGCAAGACGCCCTGGTTGGTTTATCACAGAGAACATTGACACCTCCACCCAGTGAGTGGGTTGGTGTTGACCCAAGAGACCACATGTTTTGGGTGCCTTTTCTTAGGGACAGGTGGAATAGAACTGCTGCCATCCAATGATTATTCTAGCTGCTTGGAGACAGGCTTTACACCATTCACTCAGAAAACCACCAAAATCACCTCTCTTCTGACTTTCCAACTTACTTTCCAGATGTCCCTTCCATTCAGGGAGCTGTGCCATTTCCTCCCAAAGATGCTGTACTCTTAAAACTCTCCACACTCTTTGCTGTATATTACCTTAGCTTGTGCAGTTCTGTCAACAGGCCCAGAGGCCCTTCTCCCCTGCCTTACTGACCGTCCTGCTGCCCCCTTATCCTGGGAGCTGCTCCCCAACCCCATAGCAGCCTCAGACTCAGAATGTTTCCATGGCACTCTGAACTTACCTGGATTGTGTTGCTTTTCACACTGTACTCAAATGATTTATTTACCTGCTTGTCTGCCCTATTACCTTGTTAACTCCTCTGGAAAACGACCATATTTTATTTATTTTTGCATCCTCAGGGCTTTCGGATGGCAGGCATTCACTGAAAGTTTTCCGAAAGAAGTGAAGCACAGTATAGTGCTACTGTAGTCCCATCATGCTCTGTATCTTTAATGAAGACATAATGTCTCTATTTCAGCTTTTCATCTGTTTGCAACAACAGCGATGACACAACGAGTGTGAGCATAGTACAGACCTACCTTAGGGGACCTTGTACAAATTAGCAAACTAGAGAGTTATGCAAATGTCCATTTTAATGGCTGCCAAACCTTGAGATGTGACTGGGCTTATGACTGGGAGGCAGCCAGGCAGCCTCAGCCTCTTTAGACACAGATAATCAAATTCACATTCTCTCTGACAGCCCCTGATCACAGGCACAATTAAAAAAGAAATGGTCATAATGCAGGTGACAGAGAGAGAGGCAGGCTTCTGAGTGGCAAGTTAGTACCAGAAGGAAAAGTACAAAGCCAGAGAGGCCTTGCCTGGAAGGCATAGTCGACTGCTGCCCTTGGCCAAGGGTGGGGCCGCTGGGAAAGAGAAGGCCTGTGTAGACAGTCATTTACATTTTATTAAAAATAATTGGAGAAGTTTACAGACATTTCTTGCAAACATGCAACTGTCAGGCATGGGTGGAAAAGAAACATTTTCCCAAATTGTGAGCAATTCTAATGTCATGGCAAAAAGTCAGGAGTCTGATGATTAAATGTGGAGAGCTGTCATCTTGGCATTATATTAAAATAACTCGCCTCAAGCAAGTGCGCACTATTTCTTCCTTTAAATCTGTCATTTCTCGGGAGGCCGTTGCTCCGGTTGGCTGCACTGCTAGCTTTGTACTGTGGCAGTTTAACAGCACCAGTGACACTCAGGGGTTTTCTAGGGGTGGTCTTGGGGGGTGGTGTGTGGGGCACGGGCTCATTATCCACTGAGCGGCTGCAGCAAACCATTTGCAGATCTTGGTCTTTGTGACTTAGTGAGGGCTCTCTGGAATCTGAAACTTGAAGCAGAACACTGGCAGATACCTTCTTTTCAGCAACGTTCTTCAGACAGTGATGTCAGGCTGCAGGCAGAATGAATTGCATTTGTTTATGAAATCTGTTGCTTAATAGGACAATCAGTGTCTCATTTCAGCTTCCAGTCATGATACTTTTAATGATGTCCACACTGTGCTGATTCTACATGCAAACCATGTGGGGGCAGAACAATGGAGAAAAGCTTTCATTGGTGGAAGAGAGGAGGACAGTGCTGGGTTAGGGACATCTGTCTCCCGCTTTGTCTAATTGAGCAGATGTATCTCTGCATGTGTCTCTTTTCTCTTGCTTTTGCTCAAGAGGCCATTTAACCTCCTTACCTAGTCAAGTTTCCTGTGGATGCTGGCGTAGCCCCTCCTGTTTCTCTACTTCCCTGACTCCTGCCACAGAATAAAGGGACAGGCTTCTTGACTCTTGGGGACAGAGCACTTGTTTGTACCACAGTTTTGCTTTTGAAAGCATATCCTTATCCAATTCTTCATGGCCCTAACAAAAGAGAAGTGGAATGAACTCAGTAGCTGTGGTGTTTTTATATTTGTTGAACCCTCATGGTGTACAAGGCCTGTTTATACATATTGTGGGTTAGTTGGTTTTGATTCTTTTGATGGTTATTCTCATAACACAGGTGAGAAGAGTATTGTAGAGGAGACAGCATGGCCATGGAAATACTTATTTATATGTGACCTTGGGCAGGCTTCTTACCCCATCAGAACTTTGATTTCTTTTGTAAAATAGATGATGGATCACTTTCTGAGAGGTTATTGTGAGGATTAAATGCTTTCATATATATCTATATATCTATATCTATGTAAAGCATTTAGTACAGAGGGTGTTTAACAGTTTAACTATTATATTCGTGGAAGTATCACAGAAATAAAGATTATGAGTCTTGGTAGACAGCAGCCTGGTTAGGGCTAGACTCACACATACCTGGTTGCTGGAGAGCTGGGGCTTCTGAATTCTCAACAGTTTCTTCCTTGCCCTTTGCTGTCTTTTTAATGCCTAAAGAGTGTACAGATTTTCCACCTTTCAGCAATTCCAGAGACAGCCTGTGAGGATATAAAAAGCAAGTGAAGAGCCTGCAGAAATGCAGGTGCAGTTTGGGCTCCCTTTGCCAAAAGTGCAGCATTTCTTCAAAGCCCTTAAATGTCACCTCTTCTTGCCTGCACTGGCTGGAAACACCCCCACCGTTGCCTCTTCAGCCCAGGGGTGTTGCCTGAGCCAACTGAATCTGATGGAGGGATTCACCCTGACCTTCCTCTTTCCTGAAAGAAGACACGACACAAATGAGGCCATCAAAAGCACCACAGTTCCTCCCCCTCAGCACGTCTCAAAGGCCTCACTCTGACCTCTATCGATCAGCCATGAAACAAAATCAACAGTTCTGCTTTCTACTTCATGCAGAAAAATCAACATAGACCAGCATCGTCAGCCAAGCGCGTGGAAATAGACAGTAAAAATGGGAGCACCTGAAGACTCTGCTCTCAGAGCCTCGTAAGTCTTCTTTGTCCTAGTCCTGGTCCCTGCTGTGGGGCAGATGAAATCCTGCTACTAAGTCCTAAGTAGGGGGAGCATTTGTCATGGTCTCTGCACAGAGGGTGCTTTGAGCGAGTCGGTGACTGACAGCCTGAATAGGCAGTTATTTCTCCAGGCTCAGGCGCAAGAGCACAAGTAACCCACTGCCTGACCTTATGCAGCTGAGCTTGGCATCTGCGGCCAGCTTGCTGCCACCATTACCTGTTAAGGTTAAAATATTGTTGAGTTGATTGATGATGAAGCTCTGATCATGTTACTCTCCTACTGAAATAATTTTTGACTGTGCTCCAAGACCTGCAGGATTAAGTCCAAATTCCATACTCTGGCATTCATGGCTTATCATGATCTGACCCCAATTTACCTTTCCAGTTGTATCTCCTATTACCAGGCTGTGAGTCCTGTCATGCAGGCATGCTGAACAGTTCCCTGAAACTGCCCCATACCTTCCCACCTCTGTCATTTACATTGTTTCTTTCCCAGGAATGCTCATTTTCCCAATGCCCATGTCTGTCTTAGTCAGCTCGGGTTGCTATAACAGAACACCATGGACTTAACAGCTTAAACAACAGATAGTCACTTTTTGTAGTTCTGGAGCCCGGGAAGTCTAAGATCAAGGTGGTGGCTGGTGAGGGCTCTCTGCTGGTTTGCAGATGGCTGCTTTCTTGTGGTGTCCTCACATGGTGGAAGGAGGGACCTCTGATCTCTTCATCTTCTGATGGGGGCGTTAATACCATTATGACTTCACTCTCCTGGCTTCATCTAAATCTAATTACTAGCAAACCTATCTCCAAATACTACCACATCGGGAATTAGGTCTTCATCCTAGAAATTTGGGGAGGACACAAACACTCAATCTATCCTTCTAGATCCCATCTCTACCTTTGAGACGCCATTTGAAATACAGCCTCCTTCATGAAGAGTCCCTGTTTCTTCCAGCTATAGGTAATTTCCCCTCTTTTCAATTCCCATAACTCTTTGTGCATAGCTCTCCTAAGGCATTTATGTTTCCTGTTGTATATTATACTATTTTGTTTCTAATAGATTCTGAGTTCCTAGAGGGTAAGGGACATAACTTTTAAATTTATGAATCACCACCTTTAGCCCAGGTCTTTAACGTCCATAGAATGCACTTAGTAAGAGAAAATTTTAAATAGAAGCTCCCATCTGCAGGAAAGTCTTTGATGACTGAGGCAGGACTTAAAACAAATGCCTAGGTAAAGTCAGAGTTCATCCTATCACCTCATGCCCAGATTACTGTTATGTATTTAAAATATCACTCCTTGTTTGAGGGATTCACTTGGTATGCTTTTTTTTTTTTAAAGAGGGTGAATTATTTATCATTGTATTACATTAGGGAGGAATCTTGTGATTGCATGTATACATTCATACATGCATATATACATACACACACACACCTACACTTAAATGGAAATGATTTGGCTAATCTGTTCTCATCTCCTTGCTGCAATTTTTGTTGTTAGTATTTAAAAATGCCATAAACAACATCTGGAAGCTATTAAAAATTCTGTTAATCTTTATTTCTGAACATACATTGAAGCCTAAATTGCATCATGGGCCTAAAAGGTCATAGTAAAGTGTCATCCTTATAGAGAAACTGATCGTTAGATACAGTTTTGACCAGGAATTGACCTTTCTGAACATGGGAAGCTGAAATTTTTATTACCACTAGTACTACCACAAAAGAGAGCAAACTTGTCTGTCAATCTTTTATTTATATGGACTTCAATTATTAATTTTATTTAAATCACCATTATGTGCTCTCCTGGGCATACCTGAGGTCCAGAAAACTGGGTGCCTTGGATTTTTTTCTAATTTTTATTATTAATAAATTCTTTTTTATTTATTTATTTTTTTACTTTATTTTATGTTCATTTATATCAACTGTTGCAGTGTAAAAATTTTTTTTTTGAAGATTTATTTATTTATACATACAAGCTGGGGTACAGACCAGAGGTGAGGGGCGGCGAGAGGGTTCACCAGAGACAGAGTGGGGAGCAGAACAGGCAGATCAGAAATACACTGCTGAGGGGAGCAGCGGGGTGAGGCAGGAGAGGTCTGCTGCACCATGTGGGATTCTCCCCAGCCGGGCATCGAACTCACATCGCTGCCGACAGCTCCACAGCACAGCGCTTAACCGCTGCGCCACCAGGGAGGCCCTGCAGTGTAAAAATTGAAGAAGATAATGGGTGTTTATAAGTTTTCATTTTCATATGTATGTGTCTAGAGAAAAGTATAAGCATATAAATGAGTTTCAGTCACATCAGCTTTTCTTCTTACTTATAGATGTTATGAATTAGCATCCTTAAAAATAAATAGGTCTCCTCTCTGGCAGCTATGAATTTTTTTTTTATAAATATATATTTTTATTGTTATTTATGTCTTTTACATTTTGTATTCCCCTTGGGTAGCCCACCACCAATTCACCCGTGATCCATCTCCATAGTCCCTTGTGTTCTTTTCTATTCCATTTTGTGCCCTTTTCCTTCCCTCCCTCCGCCTCCCTCCCCCCCCCCCCACTGATTGTCTCTCTCCCACCCGGCCTCCCTATAGTCCTGTTATAAGTGAAACCATTCAATATTTTTCTCTTTCTTTCTGGCTTATTTCACTGAGTATGATCCCCTCTAATTCCATCCATGTCGCTGCAAATTGCATGTGTTTATCTTCTTTCCATGCTGAATAGTATTCCATTGTGTATATGTACC